>SZWC01010205.1:1771-44817 GCA_023375785.1 Penium margaritaceum
CCCCCCCCTTCGCAGCCCACCAGCCCACCCGCCCACCCGTCGATTGAGGGCCGCGATGGAACGGGCGGCCGGTGTGTTGCTGGGAGGCGGTGGGGAGTGGGGGCAAGAGGACTTCGCCGGGGATTCCGGCCGATGGCCGTCCGTAGGACTCCCCGATCCATCAATGGGAAGTCGGAAATCCCTTTTTGTTTTCTTTTACATTTTTTTCAACTTTATACCCTCTTTTGAGATACAGACTAAATCCTGTGACATCAGCATTTTGACGCCGCTTCCATGCGATGTCGACATGCTATCTTTTGACGAACGAGAGGGGTACATTGTTTATTTTCTCCGCCTGAAAGCTCACGTCCTTGCAAAAGGGGCAAGTCAGGCTTATTGTTCTGGGGCAGGGGCGGATGAGGCTTATCGTTTTGGAGGAGGGGCGGATTAGGCTTATCATTCTGGCGGAGGGGCGGATGGGGCTTATTGTTCCGACGGAGGGACGGATGGGGCTTATTGTTCCAACGGAGGGGTGGATGGGGCTTATTCTCCGAAACGAGGAGTATATGGAGTTTTCGCCCCTTTTCCCAACTGCCCCGACCTCCGGTGTTCCCTTCTAGAAGTTTCAGACAGCTTCAACCACCTTCCAGAATGGTCGACAGAAGTGTCGCAAATCATATCGGCCATTCGATATTGTTCGGTCGATCTCTCGATGGCCCTAGACTTTTATAAAGAAGTGTCTCAATATTCTCAAAGCCCCCAACTTCTTGGCGGAGCTTCTCGAAGCGACCACTCACAAGGCGACCTCGCACATGTCCCTTGCCTCTTCCGCCAAGGACCCAACATATGCCTCATTCTCATTCTTGTGCTCGACCCACTTGAAAATTGACATCGAAGTACACTTATTGCTTACTACAAATAACCCATTTGTCTAAAGGGCGGGAAGCCCATGTACCCCTTGTTTCAGACGATAAGCCCCATCCACCCCTCCGTTGGAACAATAAGACCCATCCGCCCCTCCATCGGAACGATAAGCCCCATCTATCCCTGCGTCGGAACGATAAGCCTCATCCGCCCCTGCGTCGGAACGATAAGCATCATCCGCCCCTGCCCTAGAGCAATAAACCTCATCCGCCTTGCCTAAGAACAATAAGCCCCATGTACCCCTTGGCACCATATTCCCGAGGGGTATATGGGGCTTATTGTTCCGAGGCAGGGGCTGATGAGGCTCATTGTTTTGGGGCATGGACGTATGAGGCTTATCGCTCTGACGTAGGGGCGGATGAGGCTTATCGTTCCGACACAGGGGCGTATGGGGCTTATCGTTATGACGGAGGGACAGATGGGGCTTATTGTTCCGACGGAGGGGTATATGAGCGTCACGGGTGAAAAAACAGGGGGGGACTAGAATTTTCATGCTTGTCTAAATCGTCGAATCGTCTTTTGTCCCGCACCTCATCCGACGTGGAGCACATGCATGGCTTATTCACGTGGAACCAAGCAAGAAATCAGAAATCAAGACAGCTGACTTATCGTTGAAATTGCCGGAAAGAAGGAAGACAAGTGCACGGTTGAGCCGTATGTACGTACACAGTCTCCTGCACCTTCCTGTTCACGCCCCACGTACACTTCAAATTTGCAGAAGGTGTTGGGGATGAGGACCAGGGGTGGGGGGAGTGAGCTAATGAACACATAAAATATGTCTGACATTGATCGGAAGACCTTTGAAATTTGGATGCCGTAAATTCCTGAAATAAGGTTAATGAACACAGAATAGGTCACCTAATCATTCTAAGGAAGCACATTGGATTTTTAGAATGTTTGTTGTGGTTCAGGAGTTTAATATATTGTATCCATTTTCTTCTACTTAAATGAGATGTACTTTCTCTTACCATTTCTGCTCGCACAAATATCTGTCTCACATCCGCTTGAAAACTTATAAAGAGACCGATGTTTTTACTCTTTCTACACCTGTAAGGTTTTTATACCACTGTCATGTTTCCCTAATACACATTTTGAAACTAGTGAATACCTTCATTCATGCCACACACATTCTTCTAATTACCTCCTCATACACTCACTACACACATTTTTGCTTTGGGTTCGGTCACCATATACCCATTTTTCGAAACCATACAGCTAATTTGCCCGTTGTCGAGCGAAGATTAACCTAGCTACCCATCTAACGCCGCGACCGCCGGGCCAGTAACAACAAAAATAGAAAATCGTCTATGTCGAGGCACCATGTAGTGGGAGGGCTGGTACGGCCCTCCTTGCTCGCTGAAGCGAGGGGTGGTTGCGCACCACCCCTTGCGTCAGCGAAGGCTGGCCGATGGCCAGCACTTCGCTGGCCGCCGCCCAGCTGGCTGCTGGCCGGCTGGACAACCGACGGCCGGCCGAGTGACCGGCCGGCCACCAGCTGGCCAGCCGCCAGCTGCCGATCGCGGCCTCAGCCCGACTGGCGGCTGAGGGCCTGCGAGGGCCTCAAGGGCAAGGCCTCGTGGCCTCGTGCCCTCGCCCCCGCTCGCCCTCCTCGCAAGCGAGTGAGCAAGGACAAAGGAGGGGGACGAGGGACGAGAGACGAGAGAAAGCTGGCACGAAATCGCTAGCGTGTCTCGCACGGGACGATTCTGCGCCAGAACGTCAAAACAAAAATCGAAATTCGTTTGCGACGAACTTAGACATAAAATAACAAAGTAACTCGTGCGAACACACGAGATTGGGGTAAAAACCCCCGGTTTGGGTCCCAAAACCAGGGGTAAGGTTAAAAACGGAAGTGGGCCTCCGGAGACTCGAAATATTCGAGTCTCCCTGCTCTGGGTCATTGATGACGATTGCCCCTCAGTCCTACAAAGGGGGTAAACCCCCTGACGCGGACTGAGAACGCCATTCTTCGAACTCCGACGACGACTTTAGAGCAGGAGCTGGAGGTTTGACCCGTTACAGTGGTATCAGAGCCAGACGACCCTTGCGACCAAGGGTTTGACAGAAACGGCGGCTACGTCTTATACAAAACGCCGTCGGTAGCTGTAAGCAGCAGAAACACCAAAAGGGAGTATGGCTTCTTCACATAACGGATTGAAGTGCCGTTAAGTGCATTGGAGAGCTAGAAAAGAGCTCTACTTGGTGGAGCCTCTTCCCTCCAGTCTCTCCTCACCTCCAAGAGACCTAAGGGATTCTTGCGGGACGGGGTGGGGAGTGCCCACCCCCAAACAACCAAGTTTTTCCCCTCCTTTCAAGGTCTCCTCCTCCCTTCTTCATCCAAAAAACTGGGACAAAATGTTTTCCCAAGGCCAGGAGCTCTCACGACCTGGGAGCACCCAAAAAAGGAGGAAGGACAAGACCTTCAAGATTTTGGCAGCTTCCCCAATGCCGCCGGCTCAAGGAAGACGCTGCCAAAGGGTGCAAGGTGCGCAAAGAATCAAAAGGAGGCCAAGGAAGACAAGAAGACAAAGGGAGGACAAGAAGTTAGAAGAGGGAGTGAAGGAGTTGCTAGGATTTACTAGGACTCCTTTGCCATTCTTCGCCTTTGTCTTGTGAGCGACACTCACATTCGTTTTGTCATTCCTTTGTATTTGTGATATCTGTTTTCCTAGGTACTAGTCCTTGCCAATCGCCGTGAGTCACGGCTTAGGAAGTCTAGTTAAAAAAACCACGACCTTGTGCCAACATGGCGGCCTAGAAAAATAGAAATTGAATTTATAACTGTCTCACTGATCGTGAGAGCAAGGGGTTTGTGGGAGGCGATTCCTCCTTAACGTTGTGGGGTGATCATCACAAGGATCTTCACATGCTAGTTGTACAAGCGACGAGATGGCAAGTGCCGGACCATCCAAGACCAACAAGGGCAAGGTGGTGACGTTCTCACCAGACGCCCTCGGCTGACTCCAAATCTTGGGAGCCGCCGCCGCGAGCACGGTTGCCAATCCAAAGGCAACCGTACTGCCTAAGGCAACCATACCGCCTAAGGCAACCGTACTGCCTAAGGCCACCGTACCGCCTAAGGCAACCGACGCCAGCCTCGGCGACACCGAGAAGCGTGCGGAGGCCGAAAAAGTGCCCGACAAGCATGTCGACGTGCACGTGGGCGACCCCCACGCGACGGACGCCGCGATGGAGGAGGATCTCATAGAGGGGGACCCCGACGAAGAACACGATGGCGACAATGGCAAAGGCGACGAGAATTGCGACCATCGCCATCGTCGTGCAGTAAAATCGAGCCGATTGCTCGAGAAGTATAAGGCGCCCGCCGCATTGCCTAAAGTTGCCGACGGCATCGAGATTGCCGAGAGAAGCAAGGGCGCTGAAAGCAGTCACATAGGAAGTTCCCGCAAGAACGAGCTGGATGACAATGCTGCAAAGACAATTTGCGATGACTGTCGCAGGCTCTCAGAGTTTGCTGCTGAGGCGACAAGCCGACTCAAGATCACCACCAACGGTGGAGATACGGCACCACTCGGACGAATGGGGGTAAGGCAGCGCCCACTCAAGCATCGTTGCCGACGACAATCTCCTCCGAAAGGTGGGACTCCTTGAAGGCGTGCACGCGAATTGTACCCTCGTGCAGCGGGTATGGGTGCACAGACAATGCAAGGCCGTGGAGGCTATCGCCGATGCTCTGACGGCATCAGAGCTCAAGTTTGCGTTCGCCAACCTGCTGGCCCTCATCGGGCAGACCATCACGGACCTCGACCGTGATCGCCAGCTGCAGCGCCTGATCGCTCATGAGGCAAGCCGCCAATGCCACGACCTCAACAAGGCATTGCAAAGCATGACCGAGGTACGGATGCAGCAGCAAGCGCAGCGTGTCGCAGCTGCAGATGCCACTGTCAGTGGCAGCGAAAACTTGCCTACCTCGAAGACTTCGGGGCCGGTCATGAACACGTCCTTCCTCCACAGTGTGGAGATCTTCCAGAAGGGCGTGAAGCTGACCGACTGGCTGAATTGCATGGAGCACGTTCTACGTGTCCACAAGGCTCCACTCAACCAGTGGGACGACCTTGCCACGACGCGGATTGAAGAAAAAATCTTCAAGTATGTGGTCAAGGAGTCGAGTGCGCAGCAACCGCACCTTGAGTGGTAGCTCACACCGTGGGAGGCCTTTTGCGCGATCATGCGTAAGAAGTGCAACCAACGTGAGGAGGCGCATTGTACCTTCTACAAGATCAAGGACTTCAGGCAGCTAGGCAGCTCGCTCAAATCCTACTTGATCGAGTTCACCGCACTTGTGGAGGAAGCCGAAAGCTTCACCGAGGGCGATGAGACTAAGACCTTCAAGTACCCGGAGTGCATGCTGTTGGAGCACTTGCATGATGGTCTCGCCAGTGAGAAGCTGAAGGACAAGACCACCACGACAGCCACTGGCCAAGATTGGACAAGCTGGAGGGCATTTTGGGACTACATGAGTAAAGTGTATTCGGTGAACCCAAAGTATTATACTGATGCACGGCCAAACGCGCATGGGCACAGCAAGGCCGCGACATGCGCATGGACGCTACAGGGTCTGGTGTGTGAGCTGGACAGCGAGGCGGGGCCAAGCGCAAGCAGCCCGCACAACCTCCAGGTAAGAAGGTTGGTGGACACAAGGGCCCCAACAACAAGTGTAGCCGCGAGAATGACGAGCTACAGGCGCCGCGTGAGCATCGCAACGCAGCCTTCCGCGAAGGGCTCTGCCACAACTGCATGCAGCCGGGCCACTTTAGGGCCAAGTGCCCTGAGGCTATTGGTGGTGGACAAGAGGCCGCGGTGTTAGGTGTAGCAACAGAACCTCGTGGGGAGGGTGCAGCAGGAGGCCACGGACAGGGCCGTGGACAAGGTCACGGTCGCGGCAATGGGCCCGGCCGTGATAACGGACAAGGCCGTGGTGTGGGTTTTCCCCACCCCTGAGTGATGTTAGTGGGGACCACTCAGCAGTAAAATTTGATCACGAGTGTGGGTTCATGTTTTCAGATGAGGATGTTAAACGATTTGAGTTTTTGACGAGTTTGAATTTCTCTGTTGTTTTCTGTCCCCTTGTTGAACCGCATTCTACACTTGATGACCGACATTGCTCACTAAACCTTGCATCTTCGGAAGAGATACATGATCGTACATACTTAGTGGTGGTGACACCAACCACTCTGCAAGAGTTGTGTGACATAGTGATCGAAGCAAATGCCCTCAAAGAAATGAGTTCAATCACGTTCGCGGTACCTTTAGTCGATGATTTGACCCAGTCAAATTTAAAGACTGAAAGTTGCTAGTCGAATTCACACGTGCCCACAAGATGTGGACTCAAGTGGGTGAATCATGGTAGTTGCGATGCCCGTCGTACACATTCCGTGTTTATCACAAAACTGACTTGCCGTCGTCGAGCTTGTTCACTCGGAAGAGTAGAGGCAACATGACGATGCAGTTCAAAGGACACCTAATTGGTACTCTCGTGAACGTACTTGCTAACACTGGAGGATACGACTCTTTTGTTAGCCTTGGCTTTACCCGACAGGTTGGCATGAAGTACAAGGCATGGAAGGACGCTGTTGTTATTGGTGACAACCGTATGATACCCGTGATCCGTACCTGTAAAGTGAAAATTTGTATTCAAGGGTATGCACAGAGTATCACGTTGAAGGTACTCAACCTTCTTGACCCGTTCAACGTGGTGCTAGGCAATCCAGGGCTCCGTGAGAACAAGGCTCTAATGTGCTTTGAATCAAAGTTTTGATCCTCCAAAAAGGACTGCGCCGCTTTACGTTAATTCCGAGTACGGAATTATCACCAACCCGAGTCAAAGTTCATGCTAGCTTATCTGCGATGTACGTCAAGAGACGTATTCGACGAGGTTGTCAATACTTCTTGGCTCACCTACAGAAAGGGGAGGACGTCATGAAGGAAGACACGCCACAAGAGATCAAATCTGTATTGGCAGATTTCTTGGATGTATTCAAAGACCCACCGGCTGGGCTTGCACCAGAAAGACACATGGGCCACACGATTCCACTACAACGGGAGATGACTCCTCTGTTGAGACCCATGTATCACCTTAGTCCAACAGAAAGGCGAGAGGTCATACGCCAAACCAAAGAGTACCTTGCAAAAGGGTGGATCGAGCCAAGTAGCTCGCCGTACGGTGCACGGATCCTTTTTGTGAACAAAAAGGATGGTGGTTTAGGCATGTGCGTGGATTACCGGGCGTTGAACAAGCTGACGGTGAAAAATCGATTCCCCTTACCGCGGATTGAGGACTTTTTTGACCAACTCCAAGGGGAAAAAGTGTTTTCATCCTTGGATTTATCTCAAGGGTACCATCAAATCCACATCACGGAAGATGATGTACCCAAAACTGCGTTTTGAACACACAGGGAACACTGTCAGTTCCAAGTGTTATGCTTTGGGCTTACAAATGCCTCGGCAACCTTTCAAGGAGAAATAAACCAAACGTATGCCAAGCAACTCAGACAGCTTGTCTTGGTTTACCTACACGACATCCTAGTGTTCTCCAAATCAGTGGAAGAGCACATAGAACATTTACGCGAAGTGAGCAAGTGCAAGTTTGACCAAGATGAGCTCGAATACCTTGGACACGTTGTCGGCAAGGATGACATCCATGTCGACTCACAAAAGGTCCAAGCCATTGTGGATTGGCTACGCCCCAAAAATGTTGGGCAGATTCGGTCTTTCCTTTACCTTTCAAACTACTTTCGACGGTTTATGCATGGGTATTTGGCCCTGGTAGCACCGCTAACCAGGCTCATGCGAAACGATGTGCGTTGGGAATGGACATCTGATTGCGAGAACACTTTTCTCAAAGTCAAAGAGCTTCTATCCCCGACACCCGTCCTAGCTCTTCCGGATCCATCGCAACCGTGGGATGTTCAATGTGAAGCATTGGTAGTAGGGTTCGGAGCCGTCCTCATGCAGAATGGTCACCCAGTTGCGTATGAAAGCCAGAAGCTCATCCCCGCGGAAACGCGGTACACGACTGGGGATCAAGAGCTCCTTGCGGTACTACACGCTTTCAAGATGTGGCGTTGCTACCTCGAGGGTACTGAAGGGAGTGTGACGGTCGTGACCGACCATAACCCATTGGTGTTTTTTCAAACACAACCAAACCTGTCAAGACGGCAAGCACGTTGGAGTGAATACCTGAGCCGTTTCTTGTTCACATGGGAATACCGGCTTGGACGCATCAATGTTGCCGGTCCACTAAGCCGACAACCTTCAGAAACTAAGGCAACAACCGAGGTCGGTGGGTGTTTTATGGCCATTATGACAGCAACCATGCATGCATTAGAACCCCCTATATCTCTGTGGTAACCACCTTGAGAGATTGTCCACTACAACAGTTTTCTACACAGGATGTGGATGGAATACTGCGTGGATTCTTTGTTTCAATACTCTCAAAATCTGGACAAGTACGGATTGGTGGAGGCTGCAGGAATCTTTTGGCACGGAGAACAAGTTGTTTTTGCCAAACTTGGGAGACCTTCGAGCGGAGATTATCTCCCAGTTCCAGGACCCACCGACCGCAGGTCATGTGGGACCTAAAAAAACTGGACAGACACTCTCGGGCCACTATTGGTGGCCAGGATGGAGTGTTGATGTCCGTAAGTATTGCATCACATGCGATCCATGTCTTCGGATTACAGCTAGTAACAAAAAGCCTGTTGGACTCCTCCAACAGCTTCCCATTCCTGAGACTCCATGGGAGTGCGTCAACATGGACTTCATTACGGGTCTTCCGGACATGGCCCGTGGCCACGATGCAATACTAGTGGTTGTGGATATTCTGACGTGAATGCAGAGGAGACCGCTCGTCTCTTCTTTGAGGGTGTCGTAAAGTACCACGGCTTGCCCTTGCGCATTATCTCCGATTGAGATAAAAAAATTGCTAGTAAGTTCTGGCAAAAGATGCACGAGTACTCTGGTAGTGAGTCACAAATTTGGACAGCGTTTCACTCTCAAACTAACGGACAAACATAGCGCATGCACTGCACTCTAGAATAAATGCTCCGCATGTACGTGGACCCTGCCATGAATGACTGGGACGAATTCCTAGCACCGACAGACTTTGCGGTGAATAACTCGGTGAACGAGTCTACACAGTTCACACTGTTTGTGTTGAACAATGGTCGACATCCAGTGGTGCCCTCTTCATTTGTGAAGAGTGGGAGTGCAGGAGGACAGGTTCCTTCTGCTCAAGCCTTTGCCGAGCGTATAGACTCCTTGTAACAGGAGGCGAAGGTTCACCTTCAAGCTGCTCGGCAACGAAAAAAGGCATATGCCGACAAAAGTCGCCGAAATTCTTGTTTGACATCAGAGTGCTTCTTTACATTAAGAATCATTGGCTGAAGTCGCCAGGGGCACAAAAACTTCTACCGAAGTGGATTGGGCCGTTTCCCATCGTTGCACACATCGGGCCGGTGGCTTACCGATTGTTGCTTCCGCCGAGTATGAAGATACATGACGTGTTTCATGTGAGCTTACTGGCCCCATACACGACAGAGGGAACCGTTCAGCCACTAGCGACAGTACTTGCGGCCGACGATCAATACGAGGTCCTTCACCTACTCCAGCACCGAGCGCGTACTCTCTGGTTGTGGGTTGTTAGGGAATACCTTATTCATTGGGCCGGGTGTGGACCTAAAAACAACTCATGGGAGTCCAAATCTCGGTTGTCCACAGGGGTGGTCAACGAGTATTAGAGCAAGTTAGTACCTCGCACAGATCGACACGTGTCAGGGGGCACCACCTAAACGCGGAAAGAGTCAACAACATTCGTGTAGGGCGGCATTCATGGACTGCGACCATAGGAGGTTGGGGACGTCGAACATGGTTGTCGCGCGGACGCTCCAGCCTAAAGGGTGTGGCCGCTAGCCGTACTGACCTACAAGCTGCAGCTTAGGTCCAAGTACCATGCATGTGCTCATGTTTAGCTGGTGATTGAAATTTTTTACTTTCTTTCACAATGTTGATGACTCACTAAAACATTGTGAATGAAAATAAACAATTTCAACGAAGTGTCCACTTCGACATAAAAATAAAAATAAAAACAATGAACAATTAACAATTAACAATTAAAACTTTTCATGTTGAAGTGGACACTTTGTTAATTACTTGGACCGGCTGCTGGCCGGCTGGACGGCCGACGGCCGGCCAAGTCACCGGCCCGCCACCAGCTGGCCAGCCGCCAGCTGCCGATTGCGGCCTGAGCCCGACCGGCGGCTGAGGGCCCGCAAGGGCCTCGAGGGCAAGGCCTCGTGGCCTCGTGCCCTCATCCCCGCTTGCCCTCCTCGCAAGCGAGCAAGGATGAGGGAGGGGGATGAGGGACGAGAGACGAGAGAAAGCTGGCGCGAAATCGCCAGCGTGTCTTGTATGGGCCGATTTCGCGCCAGAATGTCAAAACAAAAATTGAAGTTTGTTTGCGACGAACGTCTACATAAAGATAACAAAATAACTCGTGCAAACACACGAGTTTGAGGTAAAGACCCCCGGTTTGGATCCCAAAGCCAGGGGTAAGGTTAAAAACAGAAGTGGGCCTCCAGAGACTTGAATTATTCGAGTCTCCCTGCTCTGGGTCGTTGATGACGTTTGCCCCTCAGTCCTGCGAAGGGGGTAAACCCCTGACGCAGACTGAAAACACCATTCTGTGAACTCGGAGGACGACTTCAGAGCAGGAGCTGGAGGTTCGACCCGTTACACACCATGTCATGGGTCGTCAACGCATGACATTGACCTCATCCGCAAGTATCACAAACCCCAAAAAGGTGGGGGTTGTGACACTTTCTGCGGATGTTTTCGTAACGTTTGTGGGGAGTTCGAGACTCCCCATGCGTTGCGCGGGCACCTGCCGGGCCCCGCTACCGCGCGGCCCGGCAGGTCTTAAAAATAAAACCCCAACCCTCCAAATTGTATCTGGAATTAGTTTGATTTGGGTTTGTTGCTTCAACTAAAGGTTTGAAAGTTAAACGTCATGCGTTTTTTTCTGTTTCCCTTCATCCGAAGCTGGATTTCCGGAGTCAACCTCGTGATCGAGGACTTCGGCCGATTGACGATCAGCGACAAAAGTCGCTGATCGTGGACCTCGCAAGCCGTTGATAGAGGATCGGCTGATCAACAACTGGCAAGGTGCGATTGGCGCCTCACGTCGTTGACCATTGATTGGCCGGATGGCCATGACGAGTTTTTTTTGCTCGGGCGCCGATGCATGCCGCAAGCGAGCATGATTTTGTACTGGACTTATCAGTTATTTTTCTGCTGGTGCTGGGCGGATTAGAGTCACAATTTGTGTTTTATGGGTATCTGAGCTGTTTCACCCTTCCTTTCCGCTTTACTCCCCATACCTTTCTCACTCCTCTTGCTTCAACGAAACTTCTTACACTAGTGAGCAAAGTTTTTTTGCAAAAAACCTGTTTGAATGTACCTCAGAATTTCCTCCCCACTCACACTTTCAGCCATAAACCTCCTCACATATAATTGTAGCCTTGAACCTAGAATATCATACAGTAGTGTAACCTTCATCTATGCGACAAATTTTTTTACACACTTCCTCACGCACTCAGCACATACACTTCCACAAAACAGCACCACACCTTCTACAATTTACTTGCTTTACTCACTCAAAGCGTTTCAGAACTGTGAAAATCTATGTAAACATAACTGGTGTAGATGTGCACCTCCACATGCACGCCTCAATTTCACTTTCAGACCTCATGCGCCAAACCCACCTGACTCTAGCCTTGTCCAAACAACCCTTCACACTAATGAACAATTCCAAGCACACTTCACTCCCCATAGACACTTTCACCCAACGACCTCCTCCCCATCCCCTCCTGCCCACCTGAATCTCATTACACAAGCTTACATATACAATCACAAAATCATTTTCAAGAATACAGTTACGTATGCACTTATGCATACACACTCGCCTCCCAACATACAATCCACATAGTGTCCTCTAACTGAATTCCCACATAATTCTTGTAATAGAGCACAACTTCCTACAGCCTTCATATCACACAACTTTCCTTCATACACACCACTTCTAGTGCATAAAACTGCTTTGATAAACTCTACCTAAATTCTTCTAGGAAAATTGACATACAAAGTAGCCACCATCTGAGCCAAGTGGTCGATGCCAACACTGAGAACCCACTAGGAACAATTTGATTTTGCAGTTACGGTGTGTGGACACGTGAATGATCCTACAAGGTTTTTGGCAGCAACAAACAATATTCTGCGGCCAAACTTTGATGATTTTTTGGTCGTCTACCTCAAGGAAGTTTTAGTGTGCAGTTGTATCCCGGAGGAGCGTGGTGGACACCTCCAAAAAGTGCAAATAGTTTACAAATAGTGAAATTGATAAGCTCTTAAGGTGAGAGATTGTTTGCAGTTCGATCAAGTTCTTGGGTCACCTCATCAGCGACGGTTGGGTCACCATGGACCTGAAGAAAGTGGCAATAGTCGTTGACTGGGCGACGCCATTAAATACTCAAGACGTCTGGGTATTCTTAGAATCAGAGAAATGGCTGATATATCCGTGCAAGCGTCAACAAATGCCTGAGATATCCGTACCTTAAATACATACCACACCATATCCAACAAGTTAAAAAACAACACCATATCCATTTTCATGGCCATGCCCGATTGGCGACTGAAGTCGCCGATCGAGCGAAACGATGGGGGTGATGTGTCACCCCCCTTGCTTTGCTCCCCTCCACCCTCCCCCCTCCCTCCTCCCCCCTCCTTGCGAGAATTGCGATCGGGTGAAAATGTATTTTCCAAAAAAAATCCGGAATAGCAAACCCATTTTTATCCATGCAAATCGCTCTCAAATCCTACCCCAAATAATACTCGGGATTTTAGGGTTTTATTTTTGCGCGGGCTCCTGCTGAGCCCCGCGGTAGCGGGGCCCAGCAGGTTCCCGTTCAACGCATGGGGTGTTTTGGAGCCCACCCCTCAAAACCTTCGTGAGGAAAGTCACAAACCCCTCTATTGAGGGATTTGTGATTTTTCTCCATGTCTAACAATGTCAGCATGATGTCGCTCGATGGCATGCGGCGTAGACGTAGTGTGTGCATTTGGATCTAGCGTACTTTTTTGCATGCTTGCTGGATATAACGTTAACAAAGAAGCAAAAAGTTCCAAAAATGGATATGGTGTGGTTGTGCGAAACGTGGATATGGCAATAGATATTGAGAATTCTGTGGATATATGGTCACTCCCCCATTTTATAATCCTATAACTATGACAACTGATTTGTAAAGGACTATGCCAATGTGTTTGCGTAACGTTTTGATCTCACTCAAAAGGACAAGAAGCAGATTTGGTGGATGGCTCAATCCACTTTGGTTGATGTTTTTACGCCGTGAATGGAGCCAACATGTTCACATAGAAAATGTTATACGTCCCCAAACTCAGCAGAAACAACAATCGGTATTCCACTGGTCCAATGCATGCGACAATGAGAAATGTCCCAATCCACTTCAATAGAAGTTTTCGTGCCCATGGTCACTTAAGTCGAAGTTTCATAGTGCCTAGCATCACCTTGTCACCAATGTCAAAGGAGACCTCACGGCGACTTCTGTCGGCATATGCCTTGTTTTGTTGCTAAGTCCCTTGACAGTGATCCTTCACTCCTATAACAAGGAGTCTTTATGTTTGAAAAAGGCTTGAGTAGAAGGAACCTGACCCTCTGTACTCCCACTCTTCACCAATGAAGACGGTCCCACTGGATGCCAACGAGTACTGAACACAAACAATGTGAACTGTGTGGATTCATTCACCGAATTGTTAGTCGCAAAGTCTTCTGGTGCAAGGATTTTGTCACAGTCATTCATGATGGGATCCACACACATGCAAGTTATCTAATGCAGAGTACCATTCATGCACTACTCTACTGTTCTTAGATTCAACGATTGGAGGTTTACGGTATACAAACTTCTTGGAGAAGATTTTTAAGGTATGAATGAATTCAGTGGTCTAAAAATGTAGCAGAATGGCCGGTTCGGCCATCCCACCTCGGGATAGCGAGTGGGTGGCCTCGCACCAGCCACCCGCCGATTACCGGCCGGCGACCGGTCAAGTGACCGGCCGGCCACCCCCCGGTGAGCTACCAGCCGCCAATCAAGCTGGTGGCTTGATCGGCGGCCATGAGGCTGCAAGGCCTCGAGGGTCAAGGCCTGTGGCCTTATGCCCTGGCCCTCGCTTGCCCTCCTCGCTCGCGAGAGCAAGCGAGGATGAGGGATAGAGCGAGAGCAAGAGCGAGGTGCGCACAACAAAAGTCGGTGCGAAATCATCAATCGTGCCTTGCACGCGATGATTTTACGCCAACGCATAAAAAACTAATCTCAAGTTTGTTTAAGATGAACTTTGACTTTCAAACCATAAAACTTGTGCAAACGCACGAGTTCGTGATGATACCCCCCTTGTTTTGGACTCAGAACGAGGCGGCAAGGTAAAAAAAGAAATGGGCCTTGGGAGACTCTCAAAACATTCAAGTCTCCCTATACGAGTCGTTGATGGCAATTGCTTCCACAAGTGACGCGGAGGCGAAAACCCCTCCAGCAAGCTTTGGACGCGATTCTACGAACTCCGAAGATGACCTCCGTGTAGGATTTTGAAACACGACATGTTACAAAAATGGTCTCATCCGTTTGAACTGGTTCCTTCATTTCAATGTTCAGCATGTGAAAAACACCATCAAATTCCCAGATATCATATCCTTTTAAATGACATTCATGTTTATGTATTTGTATGTTTATTTGACAGTATGTATTCTGTTTCTCATTCTGTATGAATGAGATAATTTATTGCATTCAATCAACCAAGAAAACAATTAATATGAAACATAATGGTACTAGGATATGTTTTTCCTCATTTTGAGGGAAAAATACTATCAACGTTTGAGACTCGCTACCAAAATACTCGTGCATCCTTTATCATAACGTACTAGCAACTTTCTACATGGATTGGATATAATGAGCAACTACAAGCCATGGTACTTCACGACTGTCAGGAATCTGTCCTGGCATGCTCTCACCCACCACAAGTGTCCAAGGTTGCTTAGTGCAAAAAGACTTCCAGGGGAGGTGTGTGCTTTGGTTCGCCACACACCAAGGGAGCAGAATTCTGGCGGAATGCAGGTTGCGGAACCTGAGAAGGGCTGAAGACCATTAATGGTTTGTTATTTTGGTGAGATTATATCAGATTATTATAGCCTGTGATCTAAGGTTTCCAACGCATCCATGCACGCCCAAAAGAGAGCAGTAGAGCCCCTGCTACGATCGTTGAACTGACCCATGGTGGAGCCGCCCATCATGCATGAACGGAAGCGACGAGAGGCGTTTCGCCGCCGACCAGTTGAAGCGCTCGCCCTGGCCCTCAAACGTGGGGGGAGGCTCTCCTACATCAAAGAGACCTCCCTTCCCTGATGGTCCACGTGCCTTTGGAGCCCATTGGAATCGATCTCGGACCACCGGTGGTGGAATTATCCCATCACCATGACGGATACCAAGATTCCACCCGCCTACCACCCGAGCTTCGGACGGGGCTAACTTTTCAATTTCTCAACCAAATCGAGCAACTGAAAGCTTGAAACTGCATGGAAGAATCCAGGGATTCCAATTCTGCAAACAGATCAGACATCCAACCACTCCCCAGTGGTCTAACAAGGAACCACGCAAACGGCATCCATGACAGGGGCACAATTTAACAATCTTCCCTGTGCACCTTTCATGCCGGATGCCTTCATGCTCACTCATGCTCATCCACTCCTGCGCTGTCAAGCTCTTCACAACTTGTCAACCTGAGCCCTGCAAGGCTGATGACGCGCAGATAATGGGGCTGCGCTTTGATCAAGCCATCTGCGAGCATGTGCTTTGTGCTGCAATGCTGCAGCAAAACCTGTCCCTTCTCCACCATGTCGAGCGCGTAGTGGTAGCGCACATCGATGTGCTTTGTCCTCCTGTGCTACGTCAGGTTTTTGGCCAGCAATCTGGAGCTGGTGTTGTCCTCTTGAACCACTGTAGGCTCATGCTGCTGCACACCCAACTCCCCCAGCAATATGCGGAGCCACACGGCTTCCTTGACCGCCTCGTCCAGCGCGATGTACTCCGCCTCCATTGTGGAGGTGGCGTCGCAGTCCTGCTTCCTACTGCACCACGAGACCGCTGCACCAGCAAGGAAGAACACGTAGCCAGAGTTGGACCTCCTCCCGTCCACATCGCTGGCATAGTCCGCGTCCGTGCAGCGGACCAGCCGCAAGGGGTCTGACTTCCCCTTTCCTTCGTACTTCAGGCGTGTGTGTCGCGTTGCCTGCAAATACCGGAGGATGCGCTTTCCCGCCTGCCAGTGTAGTGGCCCAGAGTTGGCCAGGTACCTGCTCACCTGACCTGCCGCGTCGGCCAAGTCCGGCCGAGTCGCCACCAATGCATATATGAGGTCACCCACTACCGATTGGTAGGACACCTCTGCCATGTCCTCCTTCTCCTATTCGGTTTGCGGCGCCATCGCCGCACTCAGCTCACAGCTTGTGGAGACCGGACTGCCCACTGGTTTGCAGTCCTCCATGCCGTACCGCTTCAGGACCTCGGCCACAAACTTGGCCTGCCCCAGCTCAAGCGTGTGCGCCCTCCGGTTCCGCGTGATGCTCACCCTGGGTAGTACTCTAGCTCCACCATGTCCATCATCCTACTGCTCAGCTGCTGCTTGAGCTGCTGCAAAGCCTCCAGATCTGATGAGGACAGGATCAGATCTTCCAAGTAGAGAGCGACAATCTGATGGAGTCCTCTGTTGCACCGCACGTACACCTTGTGGTCTGACTCACTTGCTTGAAGCCGAGCTACTCCATGTAGCCGTCCATTTGCAGGTACCAGCACCTGGGCCCCTGTTTTAGCCCGTACAAGGCCTTCTGCAGCTTGCACACCTTGCCCTCCGGTGCATCCGCCCCCTCCGGCACCTCAAGGTGAATCTCCTTGTTAATGATGCCATTCAAGAATGAAGTTTTGACATTCATTTGGTGGATCTCCATATCCTTTGCGGCTGCCACCGCGAGGATCGTCCGGATGCTCGTGATCTTTGCAACAGGAGCGAACGTCTCATCATAGTGCTCGCCTCTCTGCTGCGCGTACCCCTTCACCAGGAGCCGCGCCTTGTACTTCTCCACCTTGTTGTCCTTGGTACACTTCACCTTGAACACCCACTTGGAGCTGATCACCTTCGCCCCCTCGGGCCGATCCACCAAATCCCAAGTGCCGATCTCAGCAAGGGACACAAGTTCAGATTTTATTGCTTCGTCCCACTACTGCCCGTCAGGCCATGCAAGCGCCTCTTGCATGGTCGTCAGCTCCGTTGCGGTTGCCATCATGCACCGCGCCATGCCAACCCTGTGGCCCGTGCTCGCGTCATACCGCTTTGCTACATTTCGCTGCCTCCGGCTGCAACGCGGCGACCTTGGCGACACCGGCTGCTGGTCCTACTGCTGCTCTGCTGCAACGTTTTCCTCGGCCGCGGGCTCCTCTGCGTCGGCTGCTGCGTCTCGCGCTCCAGTAGCACCTGCACCTGCTGCAATGCCCTGTTGCACTCTAGCATCGTCATCCTCCAAAGCATCGACCTCCGCAGCCACTGGCTCCTCCTCTCCCCTTGCTTTGGAGAGTGCACTGCGTTGATGGTGTTGCTGCTGCTGCAGTAGCTCTGCTGCTCGTCAAACGTGACGTCGCGGCTGGTGATGAAATCCTGCGTCCGGGGTCAAAGAGGCGGTACGCCTTGAGCGCACTCTCATAACCAACGAACGCGTACACCTTTGCATGCGGGTCCAGTTTGGAGTCTTTTCTTTGTGCGCCTTGCACCAACACGTGTGCCTTGCACCTGAACGTCTTCAGTTGCGCCACGCTTGGGTTGCGTCCGCTCCACGCCTCCTGTAGAGTCTTCCAGCCGCCTTTTCCCTTCAGCATTGCCGTTGGGGTGAGGTTGGTGATGTAGCACGCCGTTCTCACAACCTCGGCCCACAGGCTCCGTGGCAACTTAGCGTCCACAAGCATTGTCTGCACCATGGTGAGTAGCGTCTGGTTCGCACGCTCCACCACGCCATTAGACTGTGGCGTGTACGGAGTGGTCGGCTGCCACTCAACACCGATGTAGAGTCCTCCCTCGCGCATCAAATGGAGCGCAACCTCGCCACCCCCATCCATCCGTACGACTGCACCTTTCCTGTGAAAGATCACTTCATACCCCTTGTCCGTCAAGCGGCTCACACTCAAAATGTCAGCCAGGCCGAGGACATGTTGCACGTTCTGAATGACACGCTGCACCCTTTTACCACCAACCACCACCTCCACGTCCACATCACCTTGGCCGGCTGCAGGTTCGACCTTGCTGTTTGCAACCACCATGGACTTGGCAGACTTGGTGTAGTTGATGAACCCCACCTTCTCAACTTGGGTATGCTCCTCCGCACCTGAGTCAAGGCACCACCGGTTGGCGCCCTTCACGTCGTGGTTCTTCGTGCTGTTGAGAAGCGCCTTCTTGCCTTTGGCCCTTTTGCCACCGGCCTGCGACTCCTTTAGACACTCCTTGGCCCAATGGCCCTCCTTGCCACAATTATGGCATGCACCCTTATTGGCACCCTTCTTGCCACCGCCTTTACCGCCGCCTCGCTTGCTGCTGCTGCTCCCACACTGCGTTTTGGTGACCAGGGCAGTTGAGGATGACGAGGTCTTGCCACCGCTCCGACGGTGCACCTCGTTGTGGATGTACTCGGCGACTGCGCCGAAGGTGAGTTTAGCCTCCTCCCAACCTCCCAACACGGTGATGAGAGGGCTCCAACTATCAGGTAGAGCCATGAGGAGCACCATCGCCTGCATCTTTGTGTCAATCTTCCACCCCACATCATTGCATTGTGAGGCAAGAGACTCGATCTGCTACATGGCAGAAATCACGTCCTCACCCTCCTCGATCCTCGCCATCAAGAGACACTTCATTGTGAAGATATTGTTGGCTAGGGATGTTGATTGGTAGATGGAGCAGAGCTTCTTCCATGCGTCAGCTGCTAGCTCGCAGCCATTCATGTAGCGCCGACAATAGGAGCATCAATGCCTCCTTGTTCTTCTTAGCAAAGTCTGTCTTCTCCCCGTCCGTTGTGCTTGTATCTTGAACCTCCTTGCCCTTCATAAGCTCCATCAGTCCTTTGTGCGTGATGTAGATCTCAAAATGCCACTGCCACAGCCCAAATCTAGGGCCGTCCATGTACTTTTGGATGGGCGAGGACTCCGGCTTCTACTCCATGTTGAACTTCTACGATGGACAGCCTCAAACTGCGACGAAGAAGTCACCCGGAGCGACACTCCCTTGCGTTGCGGAAGCCGTGAACGTCTTGGCTGGTAGATCATGGCTATGGACCCATAACCGTTTTTCAGGAATCTGTCCTGGCGTGCTCTGATCCACCACAAGTTTCTAGAGCTCCTTAGTGCAAAGAGACTTCCAGGGGAGGTGTGTGCTTTGGATCGCCACACACCAAGGGTGCAGAATTCTGGCAGAATGCAGGTTATGGAAGTTGAGAAGGGCTGAAGACCGTTAATGGTTAGTTTTTTTGGTGAGAGTACATTCCAAGCGCGCCCAAAACGGAGCAGTAGAGCCCCTGCTACGGCCGTTGAAGTGACCCATGGTGGAGCCGCCCATCATGCCCACGAACGGAAGTGACAGTAGACGCTTCGCTGCCGACCAGTCAAAGCGCCCGCCCTGGCCCTCAAGCGGGGGAAGCTTTCCGATATCAAGGAGAACTCCCACGTCCCTTCCCTGATGGCCCACGTGCCTTTGGAGCCCATTGGAATCGAATGCGGACCACCGGCGGTGGAATTATCCCATCACCATGACGGATACCCAGATTCTACCCGCCTACCATTCGAACTTCGGTCGGGGCTAACTTTCTGAGTTCTCAACCAAATTGAGCAACTGAAAGCTTGAAACTGCATGGAAGAATCCAGGGAGTCCAAGTCTGCAAGCAGATCAGACGTCCAACCACTCCCCAGTGGTCAAACCAGGAATCACGCAAACGGCATCCATGACAGGGGCACCTTTCAACAACGATACCCTCAAAGAAGAGACGAGCGGTCTCCTCTGTGTTCAATTCAATGGTTTTAGGAAAGAAACGTGTCTTCATTGTTACAAGATCCAGAATCAATAGTATTTCATTGAAGCCACAAGATACTCGAGAAGACCATTGATAAAGTCCATGCTGACACACTCTCATGGAGTCCCAGAGAAAGGAAGTTGTTGAGGGAGTTTAACAGGCTTTTTTTGCTAGCCTTGTTTCGAGGACATTTACTACATGTCATGCAATAATGTTTTGGAAATTGACACTCATGGCCACCAGTATTGGTCCGAGTGTGAGTGTCCCGTTTTTTGAGGTCCCACATGACTGTCACTGCCAGGTTGTGGGACTCGGAGATAATCTTTGCTCGAAGATCTTTCGAGTCCGGCACAAGAACTTCGATGAGCAATTACCATGCTTGACATCAAAGACGACCTTCCAAAAATGATCGCGGCAGCCGACCGCATCAACAGCGCTGACTACAATGCTAAAATGACGGAATCCAACGGCTGGGGACCCTAAGGCCTCAATCCTCATTGTAGTGAAGGGAATTCACAGTCGATGGAAACCTCGTCTACGATGGCAATTGACGCTGTTGATCAACGCGATCAACGGCTCTACTGAACTTACGGGAAGCTGGGTCATATCTTGTGTGACTGCCAAAAGCAGGAACAAAAGGCCAAAAAAAAGTCATAGAAAAGAAAGGAGTGAGGAGTTGAGAAACGGCGAAGGGCGGGAGTAGACAGCGAGCATCCTGTCCGTTCAAAAAGATCTGCATCGACCGATCGCCCAACTGAACGGTGTACATCGCTGTACCCAAAGGGTTCCTAGGATTGCAAAGTTCGACAAGGGGTACGAGGACGACCAACGGGCAATACTCCTACGAGGAATCGAGGGGTTGGAAGAGTCGTAGAATGGTACCAACACTACAAGATGGAGGAGCTTCTCACAGTTTTGTCGGCAATGACATGGCTTGGAAGCTGGGTTTGCAGACCGAATCAGGGATATTTCAAGGAAACATTGTCGATGGACGCCTGCAGATCCGCGACTTCAAGAACCACTCCAATTGCAAATCTGAGATCTGTACAACGTAATGGTCTGGAGGACTTGCTCAATGAGCGACCATGAAATCATCCTCGGACAAGATTTCCTGTTCGGGCACAATCTACAGGTGGACTGGAGCAGCGGATGAGAATACGTCGGCTTTAATGGCAGAAAGCGACGCCTGCCTCTAGTCGAGCGACCCACGACATAACGACGGTGACGGGATGTAACAGAGGTGGAAACAGCAGAGGAAGTTGAGGCAGCCACAAAACGCCAATTGATATCTCTGAACGTGGCCAATAGATACCTGAAACGCGGAGCTCAAGCATAGCTAGCCCACGTGGAAGCAAAGGAAGTGGAAGAAAATGCAACTGCCGAGACGACACCAACAGCCTCGACACTAGAGAAGTTTACAGCAGTACCAAGGGAGTTTACGGAGCTCACGGAGGAGTTAAAAGGGGTTCTCCTTAACGAACTATTCCGAGAGCTACCACCGCAACAAAACATTGACCATCAGATAGACCTGAAATCGGGCAGTAGACCAACAGTGAAGGGGACCTATTGGATGAGCGATCATGAACTGACCAAACTCAAGAAGCAGCTAGACAAGATGCTCGGTCAGCGGTTCATCGGACCCTCCACATCACCCTACACAACACCAGTTCTCTTCGTGAAAAAGAAAACCAGAGAGATGTGGATGTGCATGGACTATAGAGCATTGAACGATATCACCATCAACAACCGCTACCCCCTTTTGCGAGCAGATGAATTATTCAATCAACTCCAAGGGCCCGAGTTTCAGCAAAATTGACATACGCAATAGCCATAATCAAATCCGCATACCTGATAAGGACATCAAGAAGACGACATTCCGCACCAGATACGGGCACTTTAAGTTCATGGTCATGCCGTTTGGACTCACGAATACCCCCGCGTTGTTTATGGTGGTGATGAACAACATTTTGCACCCGTACATCGACGACTTTGTCGTCGTGTGTCTTGACAGTATCCTGGTGTACAGCTGCACCCCAGAGGAGCACAATGGACATCTCTGATTATTTCTTGACATTTGGCAAAGAGAGGAATTTTTTTGAAACCTCTTGAAATGTGACTTCGGTCGCTGTTCGATCGAATTTTTGGGCCACATCATCGGCGTCGGACGGATCACTATAGACCCAAAGAAAGTGGAGGTGGTTGCTATTTGGCCGAAGTCCACAATTGTTTGGGACGTTGAGGTGTTCTTGGGCTTCTGCAACTACTACTGCTGATTCGTAAAGGACTATGCGCGAGTGTCTGCGCCTCTCTTTGATCTCACCCGGAAAACCATTGAGTGGAAGTGGTAGGACTGCAAACAAGAAGCATTCAACTCTTTTAGAAACACTCTCACCTCGGTGCTATCCTTACAATTGGCAGATCCAACAGTGGACTACATCATGGCCACCGATTCGTCCGATTGAGCCATCGAAGCCGTTCTCCTTTAAGGCAACGACGGTCGAGAACAGCCGGTCGCGTAGATGTCGCAAAAACTACGTGGACCGAAACTTAACTACGTGGTGCAAGAGAAAGAGGTGTGGTGCAAGAGAAAGAAGTACTTTCAGTCGTTCACGCGTTCAAGACATGGCTGCTCTACCTGGGATGCCGACGATGCATCTTTCACACCAACCATCATGCATCAAAGTATCTCAAGACCCAGCCAGATCTAGGCCGTAACAAACTCGATGTTTGGAGTTCCTCGCATCCAACTTCGACTACGTCATCAGTTACGGACCTGAAAACACAAATCTAGTGGATTTTCTAAGTCAAAGACCCGATTTAATGGCTATGATCAGTACGTTGTACGTCGAACGAGACCCATACATCACGAAGTTGTTTGAGAAGGGTTACAAGGAGTTTGGTGGGTACGACAAGACCGAGTTCTTGTCTAATGATCCCTACTGGCGACGGCGATTCACTCCCCACGTCGTCGTCCCTTAAAACGATGAACTACAAAGGATGTTAGTACAAGAATGTCACGACATTGGTCCAGTTGGACACTTTGGCGGGGATAAGACGCTGAAGAAGCTGGCGAAGCACTATTGGTGGGTCAGAATGCAGATCAACGTGGCAGCCTTCTGCAACTTGTGTGACACCTGTTAGAGACAAAAATCTCGTCACACGCGACCACCTGGTCTACTTCAATTCCTACCTGTTCCGACAGATTCATGGATTGACATCAGCATAGACTTTTTGACGGGTCTGTCCGCCAACCCCGAGGGGTACGACACCATCCTCGTCGTGGTGGACAGATGTTCCAAAATGTCACGCTGCATTCTGATGACCACCACCGTCACCACACAAGGAGCAGTGCGACTGTTTTGAAATCAGATTGTGTGGCTGCACGGCGCTCCACGTAGCATCATGAGCGACAGGGACAAGCGTTTCAATAGTCATTTTTGGCGCACACTGATGATACTTTATGGAAGTCAGATCTAGCTATCAATGGAGTTCCATCCTTAGACCAACACACAAATCGAGCGGACCAATCAAACGCAAAAAAAAAAATCCTTCGTCATTCATGCAAACTGCACAGCACAGATTGGGCAGCAAAACTGCCAATAGGCAAACTCGTGTACAACTCCGCCACTTCTACCGCAACTGGTGAAATACCTTTGACGTCGTGTACGGTAAACTTCCCGCAACACTAGCAGGATTACAAAGTCAGAGTAACATTCCCGCGGTTGACATCCACCGCAAGGACTACGCAAGCATCTTAGAGGAAACACGGCGGACCCTCACGGCAACTCAAGTAGCAATAAAGCGGGTAGCCGATCGACATCGGAGCAATGACGTATTCAGCGCTGGCGATCACGTCCTCCTCAGCTTTACGAATATCAAACTATGAGGACAGGACTTTGCAAACCTCAAACCTCAATGGTTGGGACCGTTTGAGATCAAGAGAATGCAAACCCCAGTCTTTGCTTGACTTCGCCTACCTAACAGCATGAAAATCCATCCTGACTTCCACATCAGCAAGCTCAAGCACTACCAGGACCCCTGTACGTACCTCCTCGAGAGAGACGTCGTACCTCCACCTCCTGTACAAGTGGACGGGGATAAGGAGTACGTGATCAAAGATATTTCTAGACATCGACGCCTTGGACAACAGAATATCTGCTCAAGTGGCACGGTTGCCACATCGCGCACAACAGCTGGGAGCCATGCAACAACCTCAAATGGAAACAATGCTGCGGTAGTCTGGACAAGACTATTTTTCTGCCGCCTCACGCACTTGGACTGAAATGCGTGGCCTTCTGTGTCCAGACTTAGCACCTGAGCAGCGCGGCTGCTTAGCTGTGAGAGGGAAAACTTGTATTCAAGACTTTGCATCAAAACTGTAGCTGAAAGTGTGTAATCACCGAGTTAGCAGCAAGGATGAGGTTTGGTCCTGGGCCCTCACCTTGTTTCCCAGTCTACCAACCAATCAGGAAAATGCACTGTTTTCTGGCCTATTTTCTCGGTGAGCTTTGCCGGATGACCGACAGCCCCAATCCCAGGAGTCATCCGTTCTTCCTGAAAATTGGACCATACCAAAATTTTCACGCTGCAAACACAGTCATGCAATCAGAATAAGCTAGAAAATTTACACAGCAAGGTTATGGCTGATTGAACCTCGGCAAACCCTATGCTACTTAGAGCAGCCGCCTATGACTGTCGGTGACATGAGTAACGATGGCTGCTGTCGACGCAGCTGGACGCACACTGCTACCAAAGTGGGAGACTCCACACGAGGAGACAAAAACCATGCCTCTCACAACAATCCAAAGTCTCCTCCATTGTTGAGCGTCCACCGTCGTCAATCTCCGCAGAGTCAGTCGCCTATACGAGCATGTACACCATCCAAAAGGTCACAACACAGATCAGTGAGACAGTGCATTCCCAAATCACAACACTCCCCCAGAACCGTGGACATGTGTAGATGTCATCCGACAACAATGCACAACACAAGTCATGCTCCCCCATGCTCTCCTGCCCCCATAGTTAAACAAGTCCACACAAGTGTAAGGATGAGCTCACAAAAAGTGAGGGCATGTATGAAGCAGAACAGTGTAAGGGAGCTCACAGATACAAAACAGTACACTCTCGGATATGGACCAACAAAACTAATAACCTTTTTAAACGATGCATGCTTGATGGCCTTGGTAAAAAAGTCAGCAAGCTGTCGCACGAGCCCGACCCACACAATCCGGATGCTGCCCTCATGCAATGAAGTACGCATGAAGCACTATTCCAGAGTAATGTGTTTTGTGCACGTGTGATGAATTCCATTGTTGTTTCCCATGGCTATGGCACTCTTAATGTCACAATACAGTGTGATGGACGATACAAGATGAAGAAACTCACATAGTAGACGATGGAGCCGCACACCCTCACATGCACCAGCGTCCAATGTAACGTGCTCTACCTCTACAATAGTGCCCCCACTACGCCAGGAGACAGTTGTGCCACCAATGAGGAAGATCCATCAAGTGCGGCTCCTGCCATTTGCGCTCCCAGTCCAGTCACTATCCCTGTAGCCTTCAGCGACCATGGAGTGTTGGTGGCGGAACGTCAATCCATGACATGGGATGGAGACAACGTATCACACCATGCAAATCACTGCATCTAGGTGCACGCTGTTGAGATTGAGAGAACCGATCAAGTAGGTTCATGGCCAAGGCAATGTCTGGTCGTGTGGTGGTGTCAAGAAACGTGAGTGAACCAATAACACGAAAAAAGGTAGTCACTTCCACACTCGTATCCAGTGTATCAGCATCAAAAGCTCTTAGCTTGATGTGGCTGTTTGGGATTATGGGAGCGGATGCACTGGGTACGATGGGCAGAAGGTCCGCAAAGTGCTCAGCCAATGTCTTTGCATAGACTGTCCAATACACACGGAAAATTCCGTGGGCACGGTTGTGCTTGATCACAATGTCCAAAAACACCTGTGCAGGTCCAAGATTGTTCATATTGTATGTGGTTTGTAGAAAATCTTTCACTCGATGGACAGTGGCGAGGTCAGGAGAAGTAATGAGCAGATCGTCCACATAGACGAGCACGATGAAAAGGGTGGTATCCACTAGGGTAAAGAAGAGAGCTAGATCTACGGCACTGCGCATCAAGCCACCCTTCAAGAGGGTGAGGCTGATCTCTGTGTTCCAGCAACTGGGTGGCTTTTTCGAGCCATAGAGGGCCTTTCGTAGCTGCTAGACATGCCCAGTGCCCTCCTCGGAACCTGGGGCCTGGAACATATAGAGCTCCTCCCCATTGAAAGCATCATGCAAGAAGGCATTTATCACGTCCATCTGATGGAGCTCCCAGTTATGCTGTGCGACCATGCTAAAGAGCGCAGGACTGGTGGTGAAACAGCCAACTGGCATAAAAAACTTGTCAGAGTCCACTCCTGGTACTTGTGCGGAGCCTTTGACGGTTAACCGGGCTTTCTACTTGTCGAGTGTGTTGTCCGGCTTCCACTTGCAATGAAAAACCCACGTGGCCCTTATAGTTTTATGACCTGGGGGCAAGTTGAACAACTCGTACACAGCATGCTTATCGATGGCAGCTAGTTCCTTCTTGCAAGCAGCTTCCCACTGGACAACGTCAGGTATGACCCTGGCCTCACGGTGGCTCTGTAGATCGACTGCCTACAAAAACGGCCTAGTCGTAAAAAAAAGAGCGCTGCTAAGGCTCGTTGGAGCACGCAATAACGAGTCAGAGGTAACACGTTGATTCTCCTGAGAAGTCAGGGCATAACCCAATGCGGATCCGGGATGAAGGTCCGTTGTGACGGCGGCAAGGGCAGTCAGACCCAAGGCCTTTGTCCCTGAATCCCCATCCACCATATTGTAAAAAGGGGGCGTGGGACGGAGGCTACTGACCGGGGGTAACCAAACGATGGCAGGACGCATGCCTGATGGAGGCATTGGGATGCATGGATGTTTGCCAAACGATGGAAAACACTAGGAGTGCGTGAGTGTATTGGACCAACACTAGAGCAGTGGGTGTGTCGTGGTCGAGGAGGCAAGGACACGATGGGTTGCTACACTGGAGTGACTGACACAGGAAGATTTCTTAAACGGTCAACTGAGGCTGTGACCGGAGCGATTGAATCGGTCGAATGGGTGGCGGAATCCGCGGCCAAAGAAGTGGACTCAGTCGCTTGGTCGGCGGAGTCAGTGGGTGAAGAGGTGGACTCAGTCGCTTGGTCGGCGGAGTCAGCAGCCAAAGAGGTGGAATCGGATGCGTGGTCAGCAGTCTAAGGAACAGAGTCAGATGGAGACTCTGGTGCGGTGGGAGTGTCTAGTATGTGTGGAGGCGTAGGTGACACAGAGAAACCAGGGATGCTGGACACTGACAGATAGGGAGCAAGATCGTACACTGGTGCCAAATCTCCCCCACATGATGGTGGCGACAGGCCCGGAAGGATCGCGACACGTACAAAAGGGGGATAGCGTGAAAAAGCTCCCCAATGGAAAGGGCGTCACGTGACTTGATGATGCAATGCCGTACAAAGCCCTCCAAGCCATTGATCGATGAGACAATTAGAGAAGAATACAGAGTCGACCATGAAGAGCCAGCTTGCTGTCCCGCTGGTGCTCCAGGAGCCAGACGTTGGCGACGCAACCCCATACACATGCATGACAAAGATTTACGTGCTGTCCACACCAAGACTAGTAGGGAGTGTCAGGACAGGGCAAGGGATTATGGGGAACTCTGTTCCAAACCCAGGTCATGTGTATGCGGCCTGGCCTTCTTCTTCGACATGGCCTTGAAGAAAAAGTCCTTGGATAAAGCAGACCCAATGCACGTAATGAGGATCACATCAGCCATGGTACGGTTCTAGCGCTTTGAGACACTATTCTCCTCCATAGTGTAAGGCACATATGTCTCATGTCTGATGCTTCGGCTCCTGAGAAAAGAATCGACTCCTCCATAAACTCCCCATTCCGGTTAGAACAGAGGGAGAAAGGGGACGACCACACTTGCGCTCTGTAGCAAGGAACCAATCATGAATCGCAGCCTTTGCGTCTCTCTTCTGCAGGAGGCAGAAAATCTATCAAAATGAAGAGTATTCAGCAGTGAGGGTGAGAACGTAACAAACACACTCTGTAACAGACTCAACAGGATCGGGATGTATGAGGTAAGAATGGACTAGCTCAAGTGGGTGTGAGGCGTGGGAAGAGGAGTCAGGATAAGATGACCGGTGCATCTTGCCCCGAGCGCAGTGGATGCATTTAGTTTTGCAAGGTAACTGAAAGGTACCTGGATCGAGGCGAAGGGCAGGCTGTGTGCGGAGCATGCTCTGAACAAGGGAGCTGTGTGCGTGGCACAATGACGGTGGAGGAAGTGAGTACGCTGTGGGGGCAAAGTGGTTCTGACAAAAATGTGTGTCCCATCCAAAGACAGGGGTGAGGACACGGAAGACAGACGAGTGATGTAATACAAGTCATCTTGAGACTCTGCATGCAATATCACACGACCAAACGACCAGACGAAGAGTGACTGTGGTGATGCCACGGGCCTACAAAGCATCCATGCTCATATGATCGAGAGCAGTGACAAACAGAAGGCTAAGGTTAAGGCCAGGCACATACAATACATCACTGGCGTAGACGTCACCAGCCAACCAGGCGAAGCATACTGAACTCCTGATGACAAGACGTCATGTGATGTGTAGCGCCGGAGTCGATGATCCAGGTGCCATCTGGGTCAAGGAAAGGTGCAGTAACGTTGCACTAAGCAACCAGACATGACGTGGGCAACGGGCGATGTGCATGAGACTGAGAGGTTAAGTGTGCCTGCCAGTCTTCAAGCCAATCCAGACCATCCAAGACGTGAGTAGGAACACGATGGCCATCCACAAGAGGATCACCACAGAGAGCACTCTAAGTCTTACAACTGTTTGTGACCTCTTGGCTAGCAGGCATGCAACTCGTACTTCCCTGGGGCTAACAAGGGGGAATGCCAAGGCAGTGTGCGATGAACTGCTCCAGCTGGCGCTTATGAGTAGAGGGCTCAGGAGTAGGGAGGTATTGTGGCACGCTCATGCTAGAGGAAGGCATCGAGGTATGACTGAGCTGCGGCGGTGGAGGTGACCATGTCGGATGAGGAAGCCATGCAGAAACTGGTCCGACAAGAGGCATGGGAGGAGCCGAGGACCCAGTCACTGCTGTTGCGGTGCCAGTGGAGGAGATGGCCGCTAAGGCCGCTCAGGAAGTGGAGGAAGCATGAATGGGAGAAACAGTGGAAGCTGTAGGGGTATGAAGGCTCTGCTCATGCTCTCGACGCATGGCACTGACGACACGGGACTTGTCAGTGGATGAAGGACATGTGTACCAGCCATGACCCGTCAGGCCACAGTTTTGGTAGACAAGAGAGCGTTCACGTGAGCAGCTGCCGTCTGATGGCTGCTCGGTCTTCCCCTTCCCCTTCTTTTCATGTCCCTCTCTATCACGGCGAGCACCACGCGTGGATGCGGTTGCACCAGGGATCCCGGACGATGGAGGTGTAGGAGAGGCGATGCTGATTGCTACCACTGCGTCCGTATCTCCACGCTGCAGGCGGGTGTCCTGAATCGCCTCCTCCCATGACAGGAAACCAGAATAGAACCAGGACATTAGAGTGCCCTGGGACGCCGTGGCCTCCAGAAGCTCAAGGTCGAAGTCGACGAGGATATTCGCGTAGTTGGGAGTTTCGCCGATACTGATGGTGAGGAGAGCGGCTACGGAGATGGACCGGCCTTACGGAGCCGGCGAAGATGATCATGCGTGCGGCGCCCATAGGCGGTGACAGACTCGGAATCACCCATCTTGAGGCCGCTCAAGCTCCTTTGAAGGCGACTGACGACGACCTGGCCAGGAGCACGGCAGGGACGTTTGAGGGTACTCCAGGCCTCACGAGGATCAGGGTCACTACCGACAGTAGGATCGCCAATGAAGGGCTCAAAACCAATGCGATCACCCTCCGATGTGACGAAGACAAGGACCTTAGCTGCGTGGCCTCCGTCAACAACTGCTCCGGGATGGAGGAGTCATACTTGAGGGTGTAGTAGGGCCAGAGACCCTCACCTTGAGCCCACAGGCGGAATAACTGCTCCTAAGACGCAAACTGTCCTACCTCAAGGTGGGATGTGGTGTCTTGAAATCCTTTGGCTTGCGCTGAGTACTGGCTGCATTGCCTAGAGACTCTAGGACACTGGAGACGGACAGCTACTGTTGCAACAGCTACTGAGCTACTTTTTGTACTGCACTAGAGACCGTGGGACAAGGTTGGTCAAGGACAAGCAACTGAATGGGTGAAACCGTCTCAGCACATTGTAATATGACTAAGAGTTTGCGGAAGTCGTAAACCTGCTGCTGAAGAGCGCCAACCAGGACAGATGTTGGCGTTGCACCGACATAGATGGACCGTGTTGCACTAGTGGTACCAAGTCCGGCCATGGTGCCGTGCACAGGGGCTGCCACTAAAGCGCTGCTTACTAAAAGAGGACCGTGGTAATTGTCAATACTTTTCACTTACCACGTTTTTGGAGAAGATGAGGAAAAATGACTTTTCATTTTTTCTTGAAAGTACCCTTCAAGTTATCAGGTACCCCTTCAAGGGAATTCACTAATATGCCCAGATTTTTTAGCTCTACCGACAGGTTGGTGGCTGGCAGCCCGTCGGAGCTGCGTGTAAGCGTGCAAAGCTTCCGTGCAGCTTCCGTGGTACCTGCTGAGGTGCCACTAACGCTGCTACAGTCACCACAGAGCTGCTGCTGTCGCTACGTGATGCTGCTGCTGGCACTTGTGCCGCATGCTACGACTACGATCGTTGCAAGGTGCTGCTGTGATTGCTACTATTGCTGCTGTTTCTGCTGTTGCTGTTGTTGGATCTGCTGCTACTGCTACCGCTATTGCTTTTACGACTGCAGATGCCGTGCTGCTGCAGCTGCTAAGCTGCAGTTCTCTAGCTGCCAGCGGCTGTTGCTGCTTCCCCAGCGGCTGTTGTTGTTGTTGTTGTTGTTGTTGCTGCTGCTCAGCTGATACTACTGCTGTTGCTGCTATTACTGTTGATGCTAGAGTTGGTGCTGTTGGTGCTGCTGTGCACTGCTGCTGCTTCGCTACTGGTGCTCTTGCTGTGTGGTAGGCAACAAGCGAGCAAGGAGCAAGGGAGTCTGGGAATTTATTTTCTTCTCTTCAAGGTACTTGGGTTTGCGGGTGTGCTGATGCTGATTCCACAACTGCTGACGTGGATGCATCCGGCAGAAGGCTATGCCGGGTACAGAGAGACCTGGAGGGGGAAGATGGAAATTGGGGAAGTTGTATGGATACTTCCCTACTGCGTGGTGATGCCATCGCCACGTACGTTGGCTCCGCCGTTGGTGTTGTGCCATTTTTTGTCGGCCGCGTGACTGCCTTCACTACCACCACCGTGGGGTCAATGCTGTGAAAAAAATTTCAGCTGCATGTCCCTCACGTCAGTAGCATTTTGAAGCCGCCACCAGGCGAGACAACCTTTGCCGAGATGTATCGAGCAAAGATTCCCCTACACTGGCGCGTATGGACGTCCACCAACATTGATTGGCACCTGTACGCCGCCGCTGCTGTTCAGTCGGCTGCCTCTACTACGCCATGGCTCCGATACCAAAATGGAAACAATGTTGCGCTAGTCTGGACAAGAACATTTTCTGCCGCCTCACGCACTTGGACTGAACTGCATGACCTGCTGCGTCCAGGATTAGCGCCTGTGCAGCGTTCGCTGCTCAGGTGTGAGAGGGAAACTTGTACCCAAGACTTAGCGTCAGAATTGCAGCTAAAAGTGAGTAATAACTGAGTTAGCACCAAGAATGAGGTTTGGTGAGAGGCCCCTCCCACACTAACCTCGGCCCTCACGTCTGTGAGGCTTGTTACTCAGTCTACCAACCAATCAGGAAAATGCACTGTTTTTTGGTCTGGAGGGTTTTCTCGGTGAGTGCTGCCAGAGGAACGACAGCCTCAAACCTGGGTGTCATCCGGTTTCTTTGAAAACTGGACTATACCAAAACATGCACGCTACAAACACAGTTGTGCAGTCAGAATCAGTTAGAAAACTCACACAGTAAGGTTCTGGCTGCCTGAATATCGGCAAACCCTATGCTACTCGGAGCAGCCGCATATGCCTGTCGGTGACATCCATGACGGTGACTGCTCCCGATGGAGGTGGACGTGCACTGCTACCAAAATGGGAGACTCCACATATGGAGACGGAAGCCACGCCTCCCACAACGATGCGAAGTCCCCTCCATCGCCCAGCGCCCGCCATCGTCATCGTCCGCCGAGTCAATTGTCTGCACAAGCATGTACACTGACCGAGAGGTCACAACACAGATCAGTGAGACAACGTACCGTATTATCGCAATTATTTGGAAGGAAATTAATCATGATCATTTCCAAAGACAGTCATTGACTCCTCCTGGGTACTTCTGTAACGGCTGTAAACTAGTCCACCATGGGCTTTGAATTAATTCGGGAAAAAACAATTCGGCGGTCAGTTCGATTTCACCGGCGGCGAAAACAGCGACGGTCATTGACCGTCGCTTGATCGAATGCAAGCGCTCATTGGCCGCGAAGTTAGTCAATGAGGTCTTGCAAAGCATAGCTGTCGGGTTTGTCAAAGGTTTCTTCTTACCCATTGACAGATCACATCTTTCACTTCACCCACAACTCAAATGTATCTGGTTCAACTGTCCTAATATTTTAGGGGGCTACGTACATCAAGCCATAGTGCAAAACCTGAGCTTGATCCTCCAACCACAGGGTTACGACCCGTGGTGAAGGTACCTTTAGGGGTGAGGGTTAGTGGGTGTGACTCCCACATCATCCATATAACTTTTGATCTATGGGTACCTAAAGTGGTGTGCTTAAGCACACGAAGCACAGTCTCCGGACTGAAAGCCTCCGCTAGAGAGATACCTAAGGGTTTCTCAAGGGTGCAGCATAGCTTCCCTCACCTCTAAGGTTGTCTAAGCCAAAAAAAAGGTCAATGAGGTCTTGCGCTTCCGCTCGTTGACGCGAGCTTGTCGCTTCACTCCTCGCGTAACGTCGTCGTCGCGAAGCGACGAGCGCAATCAAAGTGACGAGCGCACTCACGCAATCAAGATTTTGACATTAGAGGACATGACACGACTGGGTCACTTCGAATTTAAGTGGGAGTGAACTATTTGAGGGCACTTATGTAATGATACAAAACGCGGTCCCGGTTGGTCGAAAAATTAAAACTAAAAACAAAAGAACTTCCGATTAATTGCGGTAATACAGTACATCCGAATCACAACAAGAGACGTCGATTATTGGATCGACGACTACTTTCGCCCAACCTAGGTCTGCTAGCGCGCCGAGATGTTGTGGCTATAAGGGGGGGAGAGTTTTATGTTCCTGATGTTCACGAGTCCCTTAAACTCGCGAGTGGGGATTTATGTCCTTACATTCATGGCCCACTACGTGAGGAATGAAGGATTTTTACGCTGGTTGGCCGATGCATTTTGGCCAACTGCCGCGACCCCCGGTTTTCCGTTCCAAAGGTTTCCAAAAACTTCAAACACCTTTTAATAAAGGTCGATAGAAGTGTCGCGAACAATATCGACGTTTCAATAATGTTCAATCGACATCTCGACGTTGCTGGGCTTTTGTAAAGAAGCGCCTCGATATTCTCGAAGCGCCCCGACTTCTTGTCGGAGCTTCTCAAATCAGCCACTCGCGATGCGACCTCGCATGCGTCGCTCGGCTTGAGCGCCAAGGGCTCGACATGCTTGACACCATTGACATTTGTCGTTGAAGTACACCCACTGCATGATGAAAATGATCCTTCTGTCCCAAACACCCGAATCGTCTTTCGTCCCGCACCTCATCCCTGTAAACCACCTTTGTTCCGACGTAACAAACCTGACCCTCTCGTGACAACCCCCACTTTAAACATTCATTCTTAATGCGCCCCCATTTCCCCAATTTCTTCACTTTTGGCATGGTCTACGAAAAAGAAACATGTCCCCTTGTCTTTAGCCATTCTAAAACGGACGCTTTTGTCCTCTCATCATTACATGCCTTCTCCCATGCCTCGTGGTAGTGGGGCCTAGGAGGAGACATTCAAACTGAAATTCGTCAATTGGTCCATGGAAATCGAAAGTAAGGCCTTAAATTGGTGAATAAGGGTTATTCTCGGACTTTCGATGATTTTTTAAGATGATGCTTCTTCGATAAATCCCATTGTCGTGATGAGATGATTCACGCAATGATCATGATCAGATTAAAAATTAGATGTAAATAGATCGATTTGATAATTTTGAGGAGGTTTTAGTATTAATTTTGGCTCAAAAACTGGAGGCTGGGTGAAAATGAATTCAAAAAGTGTGGCTGGAGTGATCATGATCTTAGTATTGGGGGCGCCTTGAGTATGGTTAGAAAAAACCAGGGACAAGATACAGTCACACCTTCCCCGAAGTCCAGAAAGGTTGTATGGAACTGCCGATGGCGTAATTGACGGTTGACAGGCGAACGCCGTCATTCTACGCGACCGGCAGTTAGTAGTAGAAAATTCAGTTATCCTCGACGGGACGATTCGCCTTACGCTTACATGGTAATTCGTGAAGTGAGACGACGCCTCCATTGGGGGATTTTGAAAAACGAACTGCTCTACATTCCACCGAAAAAGATCGTCAGAAATACGGCGGTAGCGTGCCGCACTCCTTGATGGGCGTGGCGCGTCCATTGAGAGATTTGTAACCGCTTGTTGCTCCATGCTACGGAGGCTTCGACTGGAGAGCATCCGTAGATTGTCTCGCCACTTCCAACGAGTTCTCCTGCGGACGTCCCTGGGAGTGTCACGAGCGGACTGTTCGAGCGTCGCTAGGTTCTGGTGGCTCGTGTCTTGTGGAATGTGAACTACTTGGTGCGACGCTGGTGCAGAAGCATCCTGCTTTGTTGAAGATCCGACGCGTCTCACGACTTTTCGCCTCAGCCTCCTGCGCTTCACTGTTGTCCGAGCCGAATGTCAGAAGTTGCGGATTGCGTGATTTCTGGCTGAACCTCTTTCCAACACAGGCTCGGCAACGCAGGCTTAGCCAGTGGGCTGCCTCCTCTTTGAGGAGGCAGCTCTTCTCCTGCTGGCGACATGGGAGATGAACGAAGGAAGAGGAGCGGTGAGAGTGGCAGGGAAGAAGACCGAGCTTCGAGCAAGCGACCTTGTCTCCAGGGTAAGAGGAGTCTTACGTTTCCTTCACTCACATTGCCTCATACTCGGGCAAGCCTGGATGTAGGTGGCTCTTCTTTTGTTCCCCGCATCACGGGAGGCCTCGCCTCAATCACGGCATTACGGGACCTGGTCCCGCATTGCCGCGATTGATATTGGTAGAAGTAGACCAAATACTGCTGGTTGAAAGGAAGGTGGTGTGTGAAGCACAATGGAGCTCGTTCTTGCACACCCATTGATTCTCTGAATTGTCTCGCCACACAAAAGCACACTCAAAAGCTGTGCATTGTGTTTTCTTGCAGGCGGCTCGGATGCCAGAAGGGTTCAAGATGCTCCTGGGAGCTCGCGAATCTGGGCATACGTGCGGAAGGACTTCCTTATTGAGCACCCCAAGCAGATGAAGAACTTTGCGGACGCTTTGACAATGCACGACGTAACTGGTGAGTTCCATGGCGAGGCACAAGAGAGGCAAACCACGTGGCTTCCTTTGCAAAGACTCATCGCGTTGAACTGATGGTATTTCTGCAGATCTCGTTCTTCTGCTGGGGGAAGACGGCAATTTTTTGCGGAAGAAAGTTAAACAGGTCTGCGAGCAAGCAGTGAGAGCAGGAGAACACATACTGTTCGAAGAAGTCGTGGTTCCCCTTCTCANGCGCATGGATGGGACAAGTAAGCAGGGCCACGATGTCTCTCTTGGGGCTGTGGCAACGTACTTCCAGGAAATGGTGGAGCGAACCAGAGGCTCCTCATCCCACGCGGGGCTTCTTCAAAATGTGTCATGCGTGCTTTCATGCTTGGAAGCAACTCGTGATCACTCCACTGTGATGAAGAGGACGTTTCAGGCGCTACAAGACAGGCTTTCACGGATCAAGCGGGTGCTTGAGGTGCAAGCTCACGAGCCTAGGAAGGGATGGAGCACGGCTAAGACTGGAAACAAGGGGCTCTTGACCTCAGTAGTCAGAGGTGTGTGGACCTTCCTGTACTCGTGAGCAGCACACCAGCTGGGGCATGCAGATATATTGGCGCATTTTACATCTTTTTTCCTCATGCAGGAAGCATGGAGACATACAATAGTGGTGGTCCAGGGGTGTGGAGCGCTGCTGGAGTCCCAAGGCATGACAATGACCACCATGAGATTTCAAAGGCAAGGTCCTTGTCAAGAGGTTCTCATTTTTTTGAACGGAATCTCAGAACTCAAGATCACACAGACTTGTGACTCCTTTTTCACGCCTGTTGTTTTTGTTTTTTGTTTTTGGTTTTTTTTTTTGGTTTCAGATATCAGTGGTTCCGACTGTGCAAGAGATTTTGGAGACAAAGGCACCATACCTTCCGAAGAACAATGAAGTAGAACCACATCACCATGCGCGGGGCTCAGTCTCACGGCACATCGACGTCCAGTTTCGCCTTCTCCGACATGACCTTCTTGCCCCACTTTGGAGCAATGTGCTCCTTTACTACAACTTGCTGAAAAGACAGTCTGCAGAACCTCAAGCGCATGGAAGTGGACAGGTGCAAGTAGGAAGAAGACGAGCACAGGAGGTTCTAGGAGCCGTTGGAGGACATGTGTTGGGTATGTCAGCAGATGACCTCGACCTCTTTGTGCTGAAGGACGTCACAGTTCGTGCATTGGAAGCCGGATGGAGGGGCCTGAACTTTCAGGTTGAATTCGAAGAGCCACCAATCCCTCGGAAGTTCAAGTCAAGGTAATGGGAACTCTCCATTGTCAGAATGTTTCGTGTGGTCATGCTTTCAGATTCCCTTGAGATTTGAGTGGAGGGACTGACAAAGTCACTGTGATTCGCTACTGTGTGCAGGAAGGAGTTTTGGGAAGGAACAAAAAGACTGAGGAAAGGTTCCCTTGTGTGCTTGGTGGTGAACGCACATCAGAAGGATGAGATCACCTTGATTTTTGCCACTGTGACTGACCGAGACTTGACAAAGCTGCACCGTGAGAAAGGCCGGCCTCAAGTGGGAATCACCCCTTGTGAGGAGCATGGTTTCAACATGCAGCTCATGAATCTTCTTGCGAACAAAGGGAGGCATCACGAAGTCGCCATGTTGGAGGCACACTCCAGTTTCTTCGCCTACGAGCCCATCCTGACGGCATTGAAGACAATCACAGAAGCCTCTCTTCCCTTTGCTTCGTACATCTGCCATGGCGGGTCGGAGTCAAGCACAGAAGTGCCACCCACACCAGGATACATCACCCAAAGCACGAGGTATGTAGTGGTGCCTTGGTGTGTGTCTGATATCGAAGTTGTTTCAATGATAAATTTCACCAGAACGTGGTGAATGTGGTCGTTTGTGCAGGTATGACCTATCCTCACTTGCTGGGCGTCATGATGACCTTACTGTGGAGCAGCTGCAGAACATCAAGCAAGTGCCTATTGGCTCTCCAGAAACGTTCTCTTCTGCTGTGATAAAAAAGCTATCAGTTTTGGACCATGCTCAGGCCTCGGCTCTGAAGGCAGCTCTGACTCACGAGTTCGTGATGATTCAAGGCCCACCAGGAACTGGAAAGGTTTGTTCATCCCTTTAACATCCGTGATTTGTGCTTTCAGTAAGTGATGATGCTCAACTTAAGTGTAGCCTTTGCATGCAGACTTTTCTGGGAACGAAGATTGTCCAGCTCCTTCTCCAAAATGGTTTGAGCCAGAAGGAGCCCAACAGTGTGGACCAGGAGAAACCATACATTGGACCAATCTTGTGTGTCTGCTTCACCAACCACGCCCTTGACCAATTTCTCGAAGCTCTTGTGGCGAGCGGCATACGCAAGGTATGCATTGAGTAGGTTACTGCAGCCCCCTTAGCTGCCACGGCAAGTAATCATGTGTGCCTTGGAAGCTGTTACCATGGAATACACGTGTGACTGTTACTGTCTGACTCTACCATTTTTCTTCACCTTCTGAAGTTGGCAGATGAGGGAGCATATGTTGCTGCATGGTAGAGTAGGGACAGGTTGGGTCCTCCCACCCGGGTAAAAAGAATTTCCAACCATGAGAAGGTTCATCTTACCTTGCGCTTAATGTTCTTGCCAGGTGGTACGCATTGGAGGGCGAAGCAAGTCTACGATTCTGGAAGAATTCAACCTGCAAGCTCATCTCAGAGCCTCTCAAGAGCCCCCTCCAAGCAAAAGTGAGGCCTCTTTTGAATCTCGGACTGTGCACTTAGTATCTCTTGACTCCTTGTTTTCTAATACCGGATATTGTGACTGCTTGTTTAATTTCCAGCTCGCAAGAGAAGCAGAAGAGGACTTGGAAGAAAACTGCGTGGACTGCAAGAGGAAATCAGAGAGGACAGTTTGCAGCTGGAACGAGCTTTGGCGGTGGGACCAAGTCATCATGCTTGTCCCTAGTGGCACATCTCAGGTCATCTGCAGACCATCTACCCCCAAATGTGGGATAGCTTTCTTGATCCTATGGGGGAATTGGAGGGCCAAAGACAGACCTGTCCAGTTTGTTTTCCTGGTGACCAGACTCGCAGGAGGGACATGGAAAGATCCTGGCAAGCATGGGTGCATGGTCATGACATCTGCCGGTTTTCCAGCCACACACGGGATGGACTTACTACCATTGGGCACCAACCGGCACCGCCAACAAGCAACCGGCCCATTGATGAGTTGCTGAAACTTTCCAGCGTTTGGGAAACAAACATGAGAGAGAGGGAGAGGCTTGTGATTTTTTGGAAGTCTGAGGTGGAGCAATTTGCTACAGACTCACTGAAGGCAAACATTGCAGATTTTGCAAGGTAATCCCTTCTTCATTTGGTTTCAATGTTTCACACAGAACTTTCCTCTTTTGTCTTGTGACATGGGCGTTCATAGTACCTAAAATTTTCATGACGTGCAGAGCTCAGGAATCGCAGAAAGCTGCAGACGAACTTGAGGAGCTCGCCATCCTTCGGTCGGCGGAGATAATTGGCGTGACAACTTCAGGGGTTGCCGCTCATCAGAAGTTGATCAAAGCCTTGGGGCCCAAGGTTGTCCTCGTAGAAGAAGCTGCAGAAGTTTTGGAAGCACATGTTCTCACGTCTTTGACATCTGAAACACAGCATCTCATCCTCATTGGTATGTCACTAAGTGTTCAACAGGGATTCAAACCCAGCTTGTACGTTACTATGTGTGGGCAAAAAATTCCTTGTACTTGGTGCTTGTATGTGCAGGAGATGACCTTCAGCTTCGCCCCAGAGTGGAGGTGTATGACTTGGCTCGGGACTCAGGCAGTGGATTTGATCTTGATGTCTCTCTGTTTGAGCGCATGGCTCAGAATGGGCGGGTTCCAGTCCATACCCTCATAACACAGCGACGAATGAGGCCAGAGATTGCTGGCCTGATACGTATGACCATGTGTCCAGATCTACAAGATCATCATGCAATTGTCGGCAACTACCCGCCCGTCCGCGGAATGGCTGCAAACCTCTTCTTCTGGAATCATGACAGCTCGGAGGAAGGGGGAACTGATGACGATGCAAGGAGCAAGGTGAATGGAGAAGAGGTGAAGATGGTTATTGCTTTGGCAAAGCACCTCCTTCAGCAGGGATACACTTCAGGAGACATCACCATCCTTACACCATACGTCGGGCAACTGCTTGCTCTGAGAAAGGGACTCGGCACCCTTGCTGACGTTCGCGTCAGTGAAAGAGATGAAGATGCACTGGAGAAGGATGAGGAGAGGGTGGAAGACTCTACGAGTGAGGGGTCAAGGCTGGGTCAGAGCCTGGTCCGAGAATCCGAGCATGTTCGACTCGCCACGGTTGACAAGTGAGTGCCACCGTTCAACAACACACGAGGAAAACCAGACTGGCAGTCACTGGATGCTCGCACTGAATCCTAGTGAAAGCTTTCTGTGTTGCAATTTACAGATTTGATTGAAATTACCTGAATTTGATTCCTTCTTGCAGCTTTCAAGGTGAAGAGAGCACAATCGTCATTGTGTCCCTTGTGCGGAACAACTCCAAGGGAAGTGTGGGCTTCCTCAAGTCTCCAAACCGGACTAATGTGCTTCTCTCAAGAGCTAAGCATGGGCTCTTCATAATTGGTGAGGAAATTTCTTCTTCTTCTACTTCATGTGAAGACCTTTGCCAGTATCATAGTGGAACTTGAAGCTTACAATCTTTTCCTCTGCTGATAACCAGGCACTGGAAACACAATGGCTGCATGCCCAGCACCTGGAATCTGGTCACAAGTGATCACAAAGTTGAAGAGCGAGAGTAAGTATGGAGACACCATTCAGCTGCGTTGCATCAATCACCCAGAGACCTTGACCGACATTTCTGCTGCATCTGACTTTGAGGAGAAGTCATCTGATGGTGGTTGTGGCATCTCATGCGGCTTCAGAATGTCATGTGGCCACACATGTCAGCGAAGGTGAGGGCTGCTTGCTTGGTCCTGGCTACATTTTTTCTGGCCTGAAAATGTGCTGTGAGTCTGAACATGCATCCGAAAGTCGTTTGCAGGTGCCATCCTGATGACCGAGAACACAAAGCATACGTCTGCACCAAGCCATGTCTTCGTCTCCGGCCACTTGAAAACTGCCCTAAGCAGCATCCCTGCCCGAAGCCTTGTGGCGAGGAGTGTGGGGCGTGCCCAGTGGAGGAGGATTTTGTCCTTCCCTGTGGTCATCTGAAGAAGAAGGTTCCTTGCTGGAAAACAAAGTCACCACATGACATACATTGCAGGTGTGTTGAGTGTGTGGCACATGAATTTTCTCCATTTTGAGATGCTTCACTGCTTATACCCTCTATCTCGACCTTCATGTTATTTACATAAGTCTTCCTCATCATACCTGTTCTCTTCCTATCGCTTCACCCCTGTTGCCAGTAGCGGTGGCAGTGGTGGAAAAGCAGCTGTACGGGTGGTGACTATGCCCTGGGGAATCCAGCTGACAAACAGATGGACACCACTGCTGACATGTGTCTGGCAGCTTGCAACAGAACTCCAAACCTCTGGTGGCTGCCCCCCTCTTGCACCACTACGGAAGTTGCACACAATCATCAGCGTGTTTTGCGTCTTTCCGTAACCCTCTTCAATGCTCAAGGCATGATCAGTGTCTGCTCATATTGTTGCATCATGTTCACCATCCAGTCTTAGGCCTTGCTATGATTGCTCACTCGCTTCATAATGAAGGAGTGTTTTCCTCCCTGATCCTTCCTTTCATTATTTGCAGTAAAGAAGTGCAAGTGAAGCTCCCGGGGTGTGGGCACTCGTGCAAGACGAAATGCGGAGATGTCGATTCCTGCCTTGCACACCCTGAGAAGTGTGCTCAAGCCTGCGGGGCTGTCCTTTCTTGCGGCCACACGTGTGCCGGTGTGTGCGGCTCGTGCTTCTTGGGTGAGCACCCTCGGTGCAAGAGCATCTGCAAGAAGGTGCTACCATGTGGGCACCCATGTGAAAGAGCCTGCCACGATGGGGAAGGATGTGGAACCTGTCGGCGGAACTGTGCCGTTTCTTGCAAGCACAACAAGTGTGCCCTTTCTTGCAGCCATCCATGTGCTCCATGCGCTGAAGCATGTGAATGGACATGCAAGCACAGAGGCGCGTGTCCCTTGCCATGCGGAGCTCCGTGCATACGTCTGCCATGCGACAAGCGCTGTGAGCTCTTGCTGAGCTGCAAGCACCGATGCCCTTCTCTGTGTGGGGAGGTGTGTCCGGGACGTGAGTACTGCCCGCAGTGTGGAAGTGAGGCAAAAAAGGGTGAAGTTGTCGACCTCATCCTCCTTCTGAAGGTGGGGGAAGTGAATCTTGATGAGGACCCAATCCTGGTCCTCGATTGTGGACATGCTTTCACCATGTCCACTTTGGATGGACACATGAGCTTATCCGATGCTTATGTGAAAAGCATTGGGGTGGGAGGTGTTGATGTAGAATGGAAGGAAATAAGTCCACTATCAGAGGGTCTGAGCGACGTAAAATCCTGCCCAAAGTGCAGAGAGCCGATTCTGCATGTGCAGCGGTATGGAAGGATTGTCAAGAAGGCTCTCGTTGACCAAGCTGAGAAGAAACACATTCAGCACGCCATGAGCGGAGTCAGTGTGCGCCGCCGAGTCGTTGAAGCGCAGACCCTTGCTGCTGCAGAAGTGTGGGAGGGCAAACAGTGGGAGAAATTCCACAAGATAGTCATGGATCTTGAGAGAACAGCAAGCTGGACAGCCAAATTTGGAGATGCCAGCATGCATACTCCAACAACTCGTCTCCATGGGGCTTCTGTAACTAGTTTGAAGCGCCATCTACAGACAGGGGAAGATTCCATCCGCTTCTGTCGAGGAGGCAGCAAAGGGGCTTTTGGTTCCTTGTCCTGACGTAAGGTCATCATGTGAGGCGTGGATGCTGGCAGCAGAAGCAAGCAAAGTGCTGATGCTGACGTTTTTGAAGCATCAGCGCCATCTTCAGGAACATGGTGAGGGAGCACGTGACCTTGGCCATGTGCAGCAGCGAATGCAGGAGATGCGGAGGAAAGGGGGTCAGGCTTTCAAGACGTCTGTGGACTGGCTGGACCGGGTCATGGGGGTTGCAAAGGGGAGGAAGTCTTTCATCATTGAAGCCCGAGCAATGATGGATAAGGTAGAGGTGCTCATGGATTTTGTCAAGGAGAGCATGGGAGACAAAGCACTTTCCGCTCAAGCACAGGTGATCCCCCCCCCCTCCACCCCCACTCTGCAAACTCTTCCTTGGCACCATTCATGAAAGGAACGGGGGGGGGTGGAGGGCACGGTGTGGCTCTGTTGGGAAACTACTTGCTGC
>SZWC01010206.1:18851-40198 GCA_023375785.1 Penium margaritaceum
AGGGGAATGGAGTGTGCATGCATGTGAATGTGCAGGTGTGACCAAATGTGCACATTTGACTAAATGTGTGTGCATACATCTGAACGTGAGTGCTGTGGGTGAATGTGTGTGTGTGCATGACACTGAATGAGTGTGCATGCTTGAGACAAGATGAATGTGCATGTACACGATTGGATGTGTGAGTGAGACTGGATGTGTGTGCATGCAACTGAATGTGCGTGCGTGGAATTGCATGCATGAGTGAATGTGCAAGTGCGCAACTAAGTGTGCACGCCTGCGACTGAATGAATGTGGGGGGATGCGACTGCACGTGTTGACGTGACTGAATTTGCTTGCCGTGTGTGCATGCAACTGATTGTGCGTGATCGAATGTGGATGTGTCCCACTGAATGTGCATGCATGCAAATGAGTGCAACTGGATGTATGCAAGTGCAACAGAGTGTGCATGTGCAACTGGATGTGAGAATGTGCAAATGAGTGTGTATTTGCAACTGGATATGAATAGCCGCAACTGATTAGGTGTGTGTTGGACAGAATGTGCATGTGTGTGACTGAATGTATGTGTGAGTGAATGTATGTGTCACTGAATGTATATGTGTGCAACTGAATGTACATGTGTGAATGAATGTATGTGTGCCACTGAAAGTGTGTGCACATCTCAATGTACATGCAGGCAGGCATGTGTGCCTGTGTGACTGATTCTATCCCTGTGCATGTGAAACGATGTGGGCCAGTGCACGGGGACACCTCTTGCAGGTTGTATTCTCTTGTCATCGAAGGATGTGTTTGAGTGACACAACATGATGGATGAGAGGTTTCAAACATCCAAAGAGGGAAAGGGCAAGTACATGTCATTCTCATTTTTATAGTACACAGCGCAAAGCTGAAATTGACCGAAACACAAGAATGATACCGCAAACTTAGAACGCGGAGAACTTGTAGTTGGCGGACATGAACGCACACGCGTGACCAAATGTGCATGCGTGTGCGTGACCAAGTGTGCATGCGTGTGCGTGGCCAAATGTGCATGCGTGTGCCTGACCAAATGTGCATGCATGTGCGTGACAAAATGTGCATGCGTGTGCGTGACCAAATGTGCATGCGTGTGAGTGACCAAATGTGCATGCGTGTGACAAAATGTACATGCGTGTGTGTGACAAAATGTGCATGTGTGTGCATGCCCAAGTGTGCATGTGTGTGCATGACCAAATGTGCATGCGTGTGCGTGACCAAGTGAGCATGCGTGTGCATGACCAAATGTGCATGCGTGTGTGTGACCAAAGGTGTGTGGGGACAAGTTGGAATGTGCGTTGTATTCTCTTGTCATCGAAGGATGCATAGAGCGATACAACATGATGGATGAGAGGTTTCAGACATTCAAAGAGGGAAAGGGAAAGTACAAGTCAGTGTCATTCTTATGGTACACAGCACAAAGCTGAAATTGACCTGAACAACAAAATGATACCGCGAACTTAGAACGCGGAGAACTTGCAGTTGGCGGACATGATGCCGCTTGTCTCATAGTCCTCCGTCTTGCCCTCGAGGAAGCCCTTGCCGGACTTGCCGTCGGCAACAATGGGGCCGTGCAGGAGCTCCGAGATCTGGGAGTACTTGAGCGCCTTGGCAGCCTGCTCTGCCGTGTCACGGTAAGTCTGCCCCAGCACGCCGTGGATGGCGTCCGTCGTGGTGATGTCGTTGATGCCGATGTTGAAGTGCGCCTCGGCATCGTCGGGGCGTCGCAGCTTCGCGTGCGCGACGTGCATGCTCAGGGTCATGTCGACCAGGCCGTCGATCTTCAGGGAGAAGCGGTCGATGTCGTATGGGCCCTTCTTGGAGGTGCCAAGGAAGGCGAAGCTCATGCCATGAGCGGACACCGTCTCCGCGTTGCCCTCAACCGAAGGCACGGGCACCTCCGCACCGTCCACGGACACAGCTGCCAGGAACCCATCCTCACCGCGCTCCACACGCTTGCCGGTGCGCGCCTCGAGGTGCAGCGAGTGGTGCTTCGACTCCTCATCCTTCCACAGCACGGCCACCTCCTTGATCCACGACCGGATGCCGTTGTGTGCTGCCGCCTCAACACTGCCGTCCTTGTAGCCGGAGAGGCGCACGTTGATGTGGAGGCACGCGTCGGTGCTCAGGCAGAAGCTCTTGTCCAGCTCGCCGTTGAAGTCGAACCGCGTGCCCTGCGCGCCCACGAAGTGCGGGTCGTTGTTCACGCTGGTGTTGCCGTTGCACATGCCGCCCACCCAGCTCGGCATGTACATCGGGCTGAACGCATCGCCCCTCTCCACCTGCGATGTGTGCATGCCGCTTGGCGGTGTGCCGCGGCCCGTCGGGTCGTCCGCCTTCTCCGGGCCGCCCTGCAGGAGGTAGCAGTAGGTTCCCTTCTTGAAGCCTGAGGGGTTGGGGCGGCGGAACGCGCTGTCCTAGTCGAAGTACTGGTACATCCAGCAGCCCGCCGTCTTGCGGCACTCGTTGCAGCACGCTCCCAGGCTGCGCGCCGTCGAGTACTTCACCACGTCGCCCACGGCGGAGAAGCTCTCGTAGTTGATGCGTGGGCCGCCTTTCTGGCGCAGGAGCTTCGACTTCTGCGCACTTGTGTAGCGCTTGTTGTAGATGCCGAACCAGTAGCCGAGGCGCGTGTCCCATGTGGACGCCTTGTCCTTGTTGAAGCCCTGGTATTGGAACACGGGCGGCACGCTGCGCAGGCCATCGCAGAAGGCCTTGTTGCAACCGTAGGGCGGCACGGCGCATGCATTCACTGCCACGACGGCGGACATGGCCGCTAAGGCCGCTATGGCCAAGAAGCGAGACATGGCGCAGAATTCGTGCATATGCGTTGGAAATCAAGGGAGAGGCCGACGTTGTAGCTTCGCTATGTGGGATATTCATTCACTGCAGTACTTCAACATCTTCCAACTACGCAACCTTTATGTCAAGGTGCCTTGTTAAGGTGCACTAGAGAGAGCGATGGTCGTCGCGTTGCCGACGCCGCCGCGAAGTGTGAAAGGAGATGCGGCGGTCAGCGGAAGCATCTGCGCTGCGCTCCCAAGCACCCACTAGACGCTCTTCCGCAGTGACGTGGGGACCCTGCGATGTGTTATCATGTTGAACCGAAAAGGCCAGGTTGAGATGTCTTCGACATGCGCGTAAACCTGATCTGTCTGTTTGTCCATATGTGATCAGGCCGTTTCTTTATGCGACGCAGAGGACATCTGCCGCAGGCTGCGATTTTTGTGCTATTATCCTACACACCACCGAGTTTCGCACAGCTCTTCACACCGCTAGTTCACTATACAAACTGGACATCAGAGATGCGACTCTTTTGTGGATCTCATCAATTTTTGTCCGAGCCGGATTCCGTTGAAGAGCCGCCAAAAAGTCAACAAGTACGCCGAATCATCGTGCAAACTCTTCTGCTCATCCAGCATTGCGTCGTAGAACTTGTGAAACATCCAGCCTCACGGGTTTTCAAGTCCTGCCAGACAGCCCGCCAGTGCTAATGGGAACTCTGACAGCTGCCTGCGTCGCGGAATCAAGGCTCCTGACACACCCAACAAACTCAACTCACCGCAGGAAGTCGCAGTGAAGTGAGTTCAAAAAGCCGCTCAACTCGTTCGTCGCCAAACACGTCGAACGTGTTATATATTCTTTTCTGAACTTGATGGCGCCCAAGTTCATTCACGGCTAGGGTAAGGGAATTCGTTTGAACAATGTATTTTCCCCTTAAACTGGAGTGGCATCCTACTTGCATTTACATGGCTCACTTTAATGACGTTATTCACCACGTAAAGACAAGCAAAATGAATAAACGTCAGTTCTGCTACCAACTACGTGACTATAAGAAGTTGCTATGACTCTCTTCACCGACTGGAGTGTGAATCACATTTTTAGCAAATTGTCCGTGACACCCCATCAAGCAGAGTGTGAGATGCTCGGTCATGTTCCGACGCGACACATAACATGAGTCAACGCTAACAGTCGTGTGTCACAAAAATCCTCGCATTTTATCAAGGTGAATTTCTGCCATATGAGTTGTTAAGCACTCGTGTGTGAGGGTAGATACCCAGCCACGTACTCAGTTCACCATTAAACAAAGGCAGGGAATGCAGAACGTGGCTCATCGTTATGAGGGGAAGGTGTGATTTGGGCTCACATCGACCATCACAAATGAACCACAAACAAAGAGATGGATTTTTTTTTTTAAACGTGGACGCCCAGATTTGCCCGCTTCTTAATGTGACCGTTTGCCCATTCAGGTTGGCTAACAACTAGAACAACGTAACCAGGTTTGAGCTTCTAGTAGGTCAGGGATAAAATAGGCTCAAATGCTAGTGGCTTCTCGACCCATCACCCCACATGAGGAAAAGCATAAAACAACACCATGTGGCCAATTTATCCATCGTACCGCCACCTCCAACTTGGAAGAACGATGGATCGACGAGGAAACAGATCCAACCCCACTCATTCTATTATCCATCCAAGAAAGATCTAACAACAATTAACATATGCCATCCAACACATCGATTCTCGCACTGAGGGGAGTTCAAAACGTAAGACGATTACCTTAGTACAATCTTTGATCCTCCATGCCCCTTTCCTTTCCACAACAAAGAAAGGAAGGAAAAACACTAAAATCTTCCATTCCTGGAATTTCAATCGATGGTGGAAGGACCCTTGAATCTACACCTTGTAAATGTTTGGGGGCCGGATTCAGCCCTCAAGCTTGTTTAGGTGTCTATGAGACCCCCCCTCGCCCCCATGGGTTACGACCATGGAAAAGAAACGAACTGTCACCTTCAACTTATGTTTTACCTTCTAATTTGTGAGTGATGACAACTTCAGTCGGCCAAATACAAATAGCTCATCAGCCCTCTAACTACTTCTCAAATACTGTCACCTCAAACCTAAAACAATTTTCGTCATAAAATGAAAACATGTGCCTGAACAAGAAGAATTCTTACGTTGTGATCAAACTGAGTGGGAAACGCCCTCAAACACCATCCTACATCAATAAATTTATCCCTAAGACTTGCCTGTGCATGATTTTCTATGTTGTGAACCTAAATTCTGTATAGGTAAGTACAAAATTTCTCCTCTGCCAAGTGCAAAAATCCTCACATAATTCAGGCGCTCTCCACGCATGATATGTGCTCTGATTTTCCATGCAAATGGGTTTTTTGTTAGTATGATTTGTGACTTGAAGAGTAAGGGTTTTTCTACATAAATTTTGGTTGAGCCTACAGAACAACCATAAAATTCACCATTTTATCATCTGTATCTACTCATTTCTAGATCAGTACATATGAAACTAGTTTTTTATGATAGAATGTCCTTGCATACTAACGTCTTGAAAAAATCATAAACTAGAAATTATGATCAGAAGTTAAAATGTTTTCATACCAATATTCAAAACAAGCACCTATCATCGTTGTGGTCTAAACCCATCACTTCACATCTAGGAGGGTAGCCAACCATGCAGATTTCATGTATTAACCATTTCCAAAGATGTGTCAAGAGCCAAGGGATCCATACACACCTTGTGAGAATACAATGAAAGAGTTGTGGGTCCAAAGACTTCACCGCAATAAATAGCTAAATCTGTGTGAAGGCAGTGAGTGTAGGCGAGCTCAGCTTGTGGTGGACAAGACTCAAAAATTGAACAAACATCAATGTTTTACCAAACAGGAAAAACCTAGCGTATACGAGAGGAGTAATCATGGAGATAGAGTATATAACGCCCAACGCCACCCAAGGCATCATGAGCTAGAGGACCCAAGACTTTTTCATGTAAGAGCTCTAAAGGATGGTGTGATAGTCAGAGGTGGAGAATACAAAGCCATGTGTCTGCGTTGAGCGTATTCAAGGCTATGACGACATAAGGGGCGGGGGAAGTACGGGCATCCTTGCTATGTGCAAGCTAACTATAAAGGACAAAGGCAATTGGGCTAGTGTGGATGTGTCATAGGCTATCAATGACAGCGATGCATGTACTATGGAAAGATAACAAGCTATATGAACGAGATTTTCTACAAACAACGATGGTGTAAAGGAGAAAATATAGTCCAGGCCATCATATTGCGTGCCGTGAAGCAATTCATGACCAGTGGTTCATACATAATCGTAGTTATGTTACCTCTTAAGAAGAATTCAATCCTCTACTCATTGAGAGTCATACCAAGGAGCAAAGGCGATTCAAAGGAAGGGACATTTATAACGTCCAAAAGACAGAGATCCTCCTTGCACAAACAAAAAAACATGAAGAAGTACCCTAGTGCGCGTAAAGTGCATTAATCCAACAAAACCCAAAGAGACAAATGTGAGAGGGGATAATGTTATGTGATGGTTGGCCCTCGAGTTAAGGATGCCAAAAACACCAGACATATGCATAGACACAAGGTTATGACCGTCATCACTTGTAACTAAAAACAAAGAAAGTTTCTGGACATAATGAACATAATTTCACTCTTCAATCCACATAGTATTCAAAAGCATGAAGGTGTGAATGGCATTAGAGGATGATCTCATGGAACTCTCCATTAAAATCACACACAAATTACCGAAGATATGTATCCTCAATCTCACCTCCCTCATCATGAAGATGGCGTTGATGAGTGATATGGGAGAACATAGCTTCCAATTATCGATTAAGTTTAGGCAAGTCTAGAGTGATGTCTACGCCCAAGGATGTGCACCTTCGTGACATAAATTATGAGAATCACGCTTGGAGTATGGGTTCTAGAAGGGGGCCATATAAGGCAAGATCCCCAAATGTTGGAAGTCACTCATAAAGATAAGGTGGTGGTTACAAGTCTAACATTCCCACCCTTTGCCCCCCTTGGGTGACCAAGGAGGAGGCAAATGTAGAGGAAGAGAGATATGATGATGAGGCCACCAGAAAAGAAGAGGAAATCAGTATAGTAGTTAAAGCTAAGGCAAGACCATGTATGCACTCGTTTTATAGCATAATCCACCAATCAGTAATGTGCTACATTGTAAAATCCTATAACACATTAATGTGTGGTCTTCAATGGCCTGGGTTGGGCTTGGAGGCTTGGCCCTCGAAGTAGATAGCCTTGAATTTACAAAAAATGGTTTAAAATATCTAGGACGAGGTTGTTATAAATGGAGAGAACTACTGGAAGGTGCCAAAGTACACTTTTTCCCATGTTGTGAGCAGCTTTACCCTACACACCCTCTTGATATGAATAATCGCATTAGCGTGTATGAACAACATGTTGAAATCGGCGGTGAGAGATCTCTTGGCTGAATGGATGGTCAACGTACTATGATTCTTGATGAGGGCATTTGGTTCTTTTGGTATCAAAATAATTGATAAAGGCCGTGAGATTTTACGATCCGAGGAGAATAAGTGCTTGAATAACGCAAGTGGAATTAGACTCAGCTTGGACAAAAAGGGGACAATAGAGGGTTTAAGTTCATAAGAGTTCTCGCAAATATGCTCAATATTTACTTAGGAACTAAAACAGACCTCCGAAGATGAGGACCTAATAAAGGTAAACGAGTGTAGCAATGTCAAAATCACACTCATGATTTGAAGGCTATACAACTGATTTGGCTATTACTATGCCGGTTGCGGCAACCACTTGAATGGGATGTGCCTCGTTACAGTCAAAGGTATGAGATGCAAAATCAAAATTGATGGCAAAGGCAATACCCACAACAATGGTAGAAGGTGGAATAGGAATAGAGCACAACGTAGGAAAGAGGTCGTTGAAATATAGGCCTACATTGCCATCTCATCTACAAACGTATCTTGATTGAAGTAGTCATTTTGCAAGGGTTGTGGAACTACACAAAATGAAGTGAGTGCCTCCAAGAGAATAACATGTTTCTATTGCAACTTCGTTATAGATCACTGTACTACTCGTCATCCACTCGCATATTAGTATCATAACACTCTAACGAGAAATTTTTGACAGATTTACTCCACTCTAATGGATGTGGGAAAGTTGGAATTGAGGACGGTATGAGCTCAAGATTTTGGCACAAGGCTACGAACCTCCTTCTACAAAAACGCCCACACATTGACAAAGACGAGGGTAAAGGGAAAACATATACACAAGTTAAGCCTAACCGCAAAGGGAAAAGAGAGGAGGAAGAGTCATGAAAATTTTTACTACAATCACGATCATGGTAAAGGAAGTACTAAAATCAAAAAGGCAAAAAAAATCAATGATTATTTGTCAGAGTAGAGCATGCCGCATCGGTAGAGACGAGGACAAGACTTTTGTGATTGTTCGCATAGTAGTGGTGGCTGTTGCACAAGCAGCATGAGTAGCACAAGCAGTTTACTAAAGGTGGATGCAACACCAATGCTGGTAAATGACATTTCCTTTAAGCCTGGGGATATTTTGGAAGGAACAGATGAGAAAATATTAGACCAAGAGGTAACTGGCCAATCAGGGTTATGGTGCAAAGAGGGTCAACATGCTACTGTGGCGCCTAGTATTACTTCACCAATGAATGGTGCATGCTGAGTCTGGTGATGTTATTTTAAGGCAAACAGGTGAGTATATGGGGGGTAGACAAGGTGGTGGATTTTTTCGTGGCCTTATGGTTCAAACGATCTGTGGCTTCAAAGTTTCTATTGAGGCTCACATGCAATGTGTTTCATAGTCTACATTGACCCTTTATCCGGTCTTATTCCTTAGCTGGATGGTAGCCAATCTAGTTACAATGGAGACACAACCACCATCCACATTCTTCTTTAGCCTCAAATTGTTTGACTTTCTCTTTAATACCATCATGCACATTTGTGGCTGACGTGAGGATGAACTTAATGTCTAGTGCTGACGTTATGGTGCCAATTGTCTAGCTATCCACTCAAGAGCTACTACAATTTATGCGGCGGATTTTACTTCTATGGTCACTATAATTAGAAAATGTTGGAATTATTGAAGGCATGTATACAAACTGTACCATCCTCCAGTGTGTGAAGGTATACAAATAACACCGTGCTCTCAATAAATCTGACGAGGCTATAAAGGACACCTTCGTAGAAGTTGAATCTTGCCAACTTGATGGCCCACCACAGATAGATCATTCTGAACCTAGACTATGTTCCTTAGCTCCAACATATGCCTTCGAATGAGGCAACATCCTGATGCAAAGAACTTAAAAGTATGTTAAAAAGAGTGATCCAGACCTAGGTGTAGAATCGGCCGGAGCGTCTCACAAGTACTAATGCCATCAGTAGCAAGGATTTTTTAACCTTAACAACATGTGGACCGTTCATGACCTCGTCCTTCCTCCTCATTGTGGTATCGTTTGAGAGTGTAAAGTTGACCGACCGGCTGAATTAGATATAGTATGTTTAGCATGTCCACTAAGCTCCAATTGATCAGTTGGGCAAAATTTCCATGGCATGACTTAACGACAAGCTCTTCGAGTATGTGGTCAAGAGTGGGATGTACATAGGCCTCATCTATAACGATAGCCCATGGTAGGTCTTCCATGTCATCATGTGCATAAAGTTCACCATGCGAGGTATGGTTAATCGTGTCCATTTTATACACCGCACATTTATTGTATTCGTTATGTAGAATTCGGTAGTTTCCGTGACATTTTCTCATAAGGTAATCATGTTATGTTCATTTGGTAAACTATGTATATGATGCCTGTGCCTTTGTAACTGAATGAAGTAATTTTACTAAGGAAAATATATGTATGATATTTTAGATGGAATGTATAATAGATGTACATGTGTCTGTAACGTTTTGAGTGGTCTTATCAGTGAAGCATACTTTTCTTTCTGATTCCACAACTTTGATCAGAAACAAGCATCCCGTTGAGCAAACGTCCGCGATTGCTCAATCTTGTATTATTTTGCGACAAACTGCAGAAGTTCCCACCCACCCCCCTTGCGATTGTATTATGATCGGGTAGTTGTTGTGTTCATTGCACTGTATCTTTAGTTATACACTTGCGTATCAAATGCACAAATGTATTTTTTACCAGTCCATTAGATACATAGACCATAGAAACTATCCTCATACACTTGAGCTTTGGGGGGGGTGGAAGCATGAAATCCGGAAGTCCCCTCCCCCCCCGAAAAGTATAAATTGTATTACCAGAGTGTATCTGGGTTGTGTATCCAATTTTTATGAAAGAAAAAACAACATCTACACTAATGTAAGTTGTCTCTGACCGCCGATGTATATCAATTAACGATTTGCAATCGATGTTTGTGATTGTTGATATATCGATGACAATCGACGATCAAAGATCATTGATCAGAGTCCGATGGACGATCAATGTTCTCGTTTGTCATCTGCTAGACGGAGTCAATGTGTAATGGCAGCAGTCTGCGGAACAATCACCACGTAATCAAGATATTCCCCCCATGCAAACACAATCATACTCAATCTTGCATTGATTGGCAACAAATTCCGGAATTCCCCCTCCAAGAACTATCGAGTCTTTTATGGCCGTGTAGTTAGTGTGCGTATTGCAGATTATCCTATTATATACTTGTGTATCATGTACATGAGTGTGTTTTTTACTTGTCCATTAGATACACGGACCATAGTCACTATCCTCATACACTTTAGGGGAGGGGGTGGAATTAGGAAATCCGGATGCCCCCCCCTCCCCAAAAAGAGTAAAGTGTATTAGCAGAGTGTATGAAGGTGGTGTGTTTAATTTTTGTGAAAGAAAAAAACTCGTAGACTAATGTAATTGGTCTCTGACTGCCGATATATAGAGATCGACGATTTGGAATTGATGTTCTTGATTGTTGACATATTGACGATGATCAACGATTGAAGATCGACGCTTGGAATACGAACAAAGATCAACGATCTTGTTTGTCGAATGCCAAACTACGTCAACGTGTGAGGCTAGCAGTCTATGGAACGGTAACCACGTAGTCAAGATCCTTCCCCCCTCGAAAAGCCGTCGAGTGTATTCGTTCAGAGTAGCTAGGGTGTGTACAGTGATGCATCGACATTTTCACACTTGTGTATCATGTACACTAGTGAACGTTTTACATTTCCATGAGATACACGGCCCATGGACATCCTCCTGATACACTATAACTGTTTTTTGGGGGGATAATTTTTTATCTGGATATCCCCTTCCCCCCCAAGAATGCTGAAGTGTATAGACTTAGTTTAGGTGGTCAGTGTATCCAATTTTGGTGGAGAAAAAGTAATGATGCACTAATGTATGTTGAATCTTCGCCTGCCCATGCATGCTTTTCAATGATCGAAAAAATGCATTTAGCATTTGCGAGTTGTGTGGGTTGGAGGGTTCGAGTTAGCCCCCTTTGATAGATGGGAACCTGCTGGGCAGAGCTACCGCGTGGCCCAGCAGGAGTCCGGGCAAGCAGAAAAAAAAAACCCCAACCCGAGGTCTGAAATTGGTATGGGTTTGGTGGAGAATTTTAGTTTTGCGAGTCATGTGAGTGGATGGATACCCACTAACACGACTTGTTAACCTAAACACGACACGTGATGGACAACACACATGCCTAGATGTGCACTTGCTGGGCCCCGCTACCACGGGGCTCAACACATGTACAGCCAGGCAAAAACGTTCAACCAATGACCTCGACTATAACATCCTATTTGTTTTTTATCCAGTGAGTTCACCATTTTGATATGGGCCGGTTAAGTACTTATAGAAGAAGCACCAAAAATGTTTAAGTACAAATGTACATATTTATCAGCGAACTACAAATGGAGTTGATAAAAGCAAAACCATGGTTCTCAACTAGTGTTAAATGTTTAATTGCAAACCTTCCTAGATGTTTCATTTTTTGGAACATGCAAATATATTCTTATATATATGAACAGAAATAGAAAAAGATGGAGGCACCACGTCTACGAAGGTATTATAAAACGGCCTAATTCTACGATACCCAATGTTTCGGCCTCCGAATTCTGTCCTGGCCACTTCTCGCACATTATACACACGGTACTCACTTTACACAGAAGATGCGTGTAGTACCCACTGTTTTCGCACGTCCATAACATCATGCATGCCGCACCCACTATTGGAAAGAAATTCACGCTACACTGGTTCCACATGAATTAGTTTGTGAACTATGGATATCCGGGGAATTAATTTTCATTTTTCACCGATTTCAGTCACCATTTCTACATCGCACAAATTGAGGCCCAACTCATATGCCTTTCCGGTGTCTTCATGAGAAGGTGAACTTCCGACAGAAGAAATATATGTTCAAAACAACCCGTCACCCCTACTTTATTTTACGCTTTCAACAGGGGGCTTGAACTTTCGAACATTCGACGAAAGCACGACGTGTGTCACATGTGAAAACAAACGTCACATAGTTCCTTTCCCGAACATGCAGTAAACGTTCCGTGATGTTGCGTTATGCGGTCCTTGCCATCAACTTGAACAACATGCGAACGGGATCTAATCGTAGCATATGTCGAGGACGCGATATGTTGCCAGGTGGACGTTGCCTCTTGTCGTCCACATGCCACCGGCGCCCACTGGCGGATTATTCGAGGTGGATTGACATGCTAACACCGTCCTTACGTCGAAGCTGACGTGGCTCCCCTCGTCTTACATTTTCCTCCAGGTGCATGATAGGATTAGTAATTTTTGTAACCTCCTCGGACATCCTCACACCGGATGCATGGGACGCGACGGTTGGCGTCATGGAAAGTCGGCCAACCGCCATGTGATGTGGACGTTCTCTCTTGTCGTCCGCAGGGTCGTGACCGTTGACCCATTGTTGATGTGTAGTCGACATGTTCTTCCATTGTCGCCGCTTCCTTGCTGCGGGCTTGTGTCTCCGGGATGGCCCTCCTCCTCGCGCTAACAACTGGTGGGTTTTCTAAGTGTAGATGGTGGGTAGGATGCATATTATGATGCATGTCGTACATTGTTATACCCACTGTTGGCCATCATGGCCGCCACTTTCTACGCTACTGGAGGCGATTACCCGGACGACGAGGACGATGACCCACCCGAGGTCCTCGTCTCCCGGTACCACCCGGAGTCATCGTTCCTCGTTACTGAGTGGGAGGAACACGAGTGGAACTGTCACGTCAACGTCGTGGAGTGCATGACCCCTCACTCCCCAGACCGTGTTGAAAAGCGCACGATGCGACTTGGAGGCAGTCAATGTGTCCGTCCATATCGTGGTTACCGTGCCGGTGGGTTGAACCCACGTTGTTTCTAGACATGGCATCGTCGCCGACGGGGTTGGACCTCCTGCTTTGTCGAAGTTTGCTGTCCGCTAGCCATCTCACACAAGTATGTCTTCTGCCTATTTGCCACACATGTGACTGACATGTATCTGTGCACGTCCGTTGTGCAGGGTCGTCTGGTGAGGAGACCACGCCGCCCCCGTCGGAGAACACTGTCGAAGATGTTGAAGCCGCTCCATCCCGTGCGCAAAAACGCAAAGGACGATGCACGGATTTCCCAGGCGATCGTGCCTTTCGCAACATGGACACATGTCACGAAGCTGTCCAAGACTACGCCGTCGACCGCGGCATGCTGGTGTCATGGGTCCGTAGTGAGCCGACTCGCCTCAAAGTCCGTTGCGGACTGTGGAAGCAAGCAGGCTGCAAATGGCTCCTGAAGGCACGCTATCAGCATAAGAACGGCAATGTTTTTGTCATCGAATTTCTGGATGGCCACAAGTGTTCCCCCACCACAAAGAAGGGCGACCAGGCGTGCCGGACTACATGGGTGCTGCGGCACATTGAGCAGACCATCAAGAAGAAGCCCTCCACGGACACAAAGGCGCTGCAGCAGATTGTTGAGGCTCGTACTGGGGAGAAGGTCCAGTACCCGTGGTGTACCGTGCGAAGAAGGCGGCCCAGGAGAAGCTGATGGGTGAGAAGGCGCTGTCGTGGTCCCTGTTCCCGGTGTACATTGCGCAGGTTAGTACTTGTTGCCTCTGATGTTGCTTCCCCATCCCTATTTGCGATTGCTACACAGCTCTGTGTCAAGCACCGTCCCCATGGCATGTCTGTTGTGCAGCTCAAACAAGTGGATCCCCGGACGTTCGCATGCATAGAGAAAGACAAGAAGAAGGTCTTTCGCCGAGGCTTCGTGGCACCCGGGGCATGTCGGGAGGGGTGGAACCATGTGCGGCGCATCATAACCATGGACGCGACCTTCCTGAAAAATGGATTTAAGCAAGTTCTACTCATTGCTCAGTTCTGGAACGCCAACAACCACTCCGTGCCCATGGCGTGGGCGCTGTGCAGACAGGAGGACAAGGACAACTGGCTATGGTTTGTGCAGCAACTGGTGCACGCCTACCCCACTGCTCGCGACCGAGGTACTGCCATCATTACCGACCGCGACGGCGGACTGCATGCTGCAGTGGCCCGTGAATTGCCAGGTGCGACGCACACATATTGTGAGCAGCACATCCGCAAGAACGTCAAGTCCAAGGCGGGCCAGTTCGCCGCAAACATCTTCTGGACCCTCGCGCATGCGTTCACCCCGCGAGAGTTCAAGCGTGCACAGGAACAGTTGGCGAAGGCATCCGCGCCAGGTCTGCAGTACATTTTTGACGGGGGCACAGAACCGGGCATCCCACTCACGGCGTGGAGCTGTGTCTACATCCCTGTGCCCCGTGGATTCCACACAACCAGCAACGCGACCGAGTCTTTGAACGCTCGTATCATGGACCTGAGGTATCTGTACCCCTTTCACCGCTTTGCCCAGCTGTACGTGTGGGTGTAGAAGCTCTCCGCAGAGCACAGGAATCTGGCGCATGACTGTGAGACTACGCTGGCTCCCCTCGCCGATGCCAAGGTCACGAACTACACTCAGAAGGCGAGGGAGTATGACATCATCCCGGCCGGCCCACTCTCTGGAACGGTCTCTGGTCCAAAGAGTCTGTCCGGCCGTGAGGTGGATTGCAACGTGAAAAAATGCAGCTGCGGCCACTGGGCCAAGTACGGATTTCCCTGCCAGCACGCCGTCAGTCTGCATCTGGACGCTGGGGTCAACCTCAACATGTACGTCAACATCCACCTGACAAAGATGGCATGGAAGAGAACCTACCGTCACCCCATGCCCGGTGTGAACCTTGGCGAGGTGCAGTACGCAAAGCATGGGTGGGGGCCCCCGGGCAAAAAGCATGGCACTGGAAGGCCCAAGTCCAAGCGTAAGGACCGGTACGCACGTCGCAAGAGGGAACACATCTGCAGTCATTGTGGGCTGTCTAGACATGGCCCGCGGAAGTGAACCAACCCACCTGCTCTCTCTGCATCTAACGTGGCCGCACCACGTGCCAAACAACTTGCCTCGGGCCGCGGAGTGCGAGGTGATGGTGGACGACAACTTGGACCAGCACCAGCTGGAGCAGCTGGAGCAGCAACAGCAACAGGAGCAGCAGGAGCAGTAGAAGTAGCAGGAGCAGCAGGAGCAGCAGGAGCAGTAGGAGCAACAACAGCAGCAGGAGCAGCAGGAGCAACAATCAGCAGGAACAGCAAGAGCAGCAGGAGCAGCAGGAGCACTAGGAGCAGCAGGATCAGTAGGAACAGCAGGAGCAGCAGGAGCAGCAGGAGCAGCAGGAACAGCAACAGCGGCCACCACGGTTCCTCATAAGGGAGGTAGTGCTAGAGCGGATGCAGGTGGTGCTACGAGTGGTGCTGTAAGTGCTGCTGCATGTGATATGGGAGATGCGGCTGACGTAGCAGAACCCTCATTTTAATCATTTGTTGACAACCCTGTGATTCCTACGGACAACGATCCGTCCTCCTCGGAGTGGTGAGAGGAGGAAAGTGCCTCAGACTATGAGACAACTGAGACAAAAGAGTGGGAGTCAATGGATTCCTCCTCCCACTCAGACGCATCTGAGGACGACGAACCGATCCAGCGCAAACGCAAACACAGAGGCCCTTCTGTGTGAACATAGGTAAAGCAACATTGTGTGTCGTCCATTGATGGCCCATGCTGCCTTGTTCACTTTGCATAATTTATGAATTCTTAACATTGTTGTGTTGAATTTTGTTCTCTGCAAGTGAGGCAGATCCATGTCCTCCTCAAGACCGTGCTCAAGCGGCAACCAAGGCTGAAAGTGCACTGACACAGGGTCAGATCACATGTGGCCCACGACATGGGATGTGCGATGGAGGATGCACAAGTCATGTGTTCCATGATGGCTAGTCTCAACCTAGGCAAGACAGACGTGGAGCAGGCCAGATATCAAGTGGCCAACCCATGCACGGGCATGTGTGCGTCCCCCTTGAGGGAAGTCTTCTATGATGCATGTCTAGAGCTCAATGAAGTTGCAGAGTGCCCTGCTTGTGATGTCATCTGTTATGTGCACGGCTTACCCGTGCACGTTAAGTTGTGGACAAGTACGTGTGACTTAGCACCTCTGTTGTACTGGGCTTGACGTTCACTAAGATTTGCACAATGTCATTTGACCAGACCATTCTCTCTAGTGTTTGCACCTGGACACAGGTTTCAAGCGAAGTAACCTTTGTGATTAATAGTCCAATCATATGAATGACATTAGGCCAGTATAAAAGTGGTGACTTCACTACAGTGTACAGCCTTCTGCTGCTCGGCTGTCAGTTGCACGAGTCACATACTGTTAAATGTTACACAGTGAGGGAGTGTAGGGGTGCTTAACATGCAAAGATGTCTCCTAGTACATGAAACCGTAAATGAATGAACGCCATATCCACTATCTTTATTCTAAACTATATCCCAAGGAAGTAATGGACACACTGTGAATGTTTTCAACCAATCATGTGCAGCAAGCCCACTACCTGCCGCAAAGAATTTCATAAGTGGCACATAATTGAAGAAAACATTGGAAGATCTTCCTCATGTCCACTATGTGTCAGTTAGCATTGACATGGCATACTTTGTACACAATTGATGACAACGCGTTGTCTGTGGCACAAGCGAAAGTACCAACATTGAGTACGTTGATGGAAACATGATGAAAACATAACCAAAGCAACCACCGAGAGTATCAAGCCCAAGGCAGCCACTGCCCAGGGGTGTGAGGAGGACGTGGAGTTGGCATGCGTTCACCCAAAATCCAGCACATGGTCTCTGGTTCGCATGGGTCCTTCACCTAAGTAGGTTGGACCTACGTGGCAACGAGCGTGTCCCAGCGATGCTTGATCCTAGCCCATGCCTCCTCCACTTGCTGGGGAGTGAGCTGTGGCCTGCTGGGTCTGGTGCTTCACTACCCCATGGGCCAACTTGATCCCATCGGTAGATCCTCGCCACAGTGCCCCACGTATAGGTACGCTCGGTCGAGAACCGCGTACGCACGTCCATAACGTCAGTGGGCTCAGTATCGTCATGTCCATATACCATGCGACCCATGTTTTCTACGTTGTACAACACCGTGAATGGAGATGGCTAACGATGATTTCCACATCCGTATTTGTACGTGCTCTACGAGTGGTTACATCCGTAGGGACAGTTAGGCTCAGATGATATCCATGGCTTGCATACGTCTGGGTTGTTCAATGGTCTATGACTGGGCAATGGCCAGTCGAGGGTCTGTGCCATGGCTTCAGGTGTTGCAGCCCATGTGTTCTGTGGCGGATGGCGGCCATGTACGCTCTTGGTACGTGCCTCTCTGCGGTCCCATGCTTCCTTGATGGTGACCCATGCTCGTTGGGCAACAAAGCGGTCCACATAATGTCCAGTACTCCACCCACGGCCATTTCCGCCATTCCTGCGACCCTCGGATGACATGTCGATGGTTTGCGATGATTAACCATAAAATGTACGTTGTAATAAGGGCGAGGGACAGGATGCACGGCGTTCTGGACAGGACGAGCAGCCGTCTCGACGCGGAATGTAACCCTAAAGTCTGTCCCTTATGTGACATTCAACATTTCGGTTCAACGATGTTTACAACAGTTCACACAATGAGTTTAGCATGGTAATGTACTTTCCACTTCATGGACGGTGCTCGCGATAGGCGACGTAGCGGCGCCCGCTCATTGGTCGTTCAGCAGTATCGCGGTTGCACTAGACCAATGCCGATCCACAAAGACAAAGACGCCAAGTCAGAGAGGTATGTCGAAACTGTGTGGTGCAATGGAACTGTCAAGTGCCACGCTGTCTATGCTACGCGATGCTAAGTTGGGGTCCTGTTTAAATTCTGTTGTCTTCTGCTGGCTCGTGTGGAAAGTGGGTATGCGGAGAATAAGTTCGTCCCCTATACGATTTTTGGCACGGTGGAAATCCGAAGTATTTGTTTTTTTCAGTGGCCATCGGAAGTATCACAAGTAATATTGTGGATGTTATACGCATGTTTCTGCAAAAGTGGCCCTCCCATGCTTAATCTGCGAAAAGTGGGTATGACGTTCTTTTGTTGCGAAGACAGTGGGTATGAGGCAAGTGTACCCATCATAAAACTTCGAAAGTCCTAAGTTTAGCATCTAAACTTTGTGAAGAGTGTATTATTTAGGGATAATTCACCATAAATGCACCAGTCGTAAAGAGTCATACAAGGCCTTCAATGAGCTAAAGGAATTGAAATAGTTGGAAAACTTGTGTGTGTTCTACCTCGGAGGTTCTACCATGCTCATACACGTAGTCTTGAGCTTCACTAAGGGTAATGGTACTGTAACCTTCAAGTACGTGGAGCAATTTCTACTTAAATGATTTCATCATGGTCTTAAAAATTAGATGTTTAAGGACAATACCATCATGATGGGAATGGACTAAGGTAAAAAAAGCTGAAAGAATAACGTGACTACATATGTGAAGTGTGTTTGGCAAACCCAAAGTACTACTTGAATGTACAACGTTACGCATGTACAAAACACGCATTGACAAGGTTGTCATATGCACGTGGATGATACAACGCTGGCGAGACAGCTAAGGAGAAGCCCTCTAGCCAGAAAAAGGGGCTAGAGGCAAGTAGCCTACGCGCTCTGAAGTCAAGAATTGTGGTGGACACAAGGTCCCCAACTCTAAGCACATTTTTGATAATGATGAGTTGCAAGCTGTCCATGTGCGTGATAACACAACCTTTTTCAATAGAATTATCATAATTCTATGCTGTTGTGCCACTTCATACCTCGCAGCCTTAAGGGTCTTCGTAGTGGACAAGCGGTGATGGCATTAGCTGTACCTTTAGAATCTCGTGGAGATGGTACATTTGGATGTCGCGGACAAGGCCGTGGACACGGCTGTGGCCGCGATAATAGGCCCAAATCGTGGGAATGGGCAAGATCATAGTGTGTGTTTTTCATACCCCTAAGTGGTGTTACTAGGGAACAATCAATTGAAATTCGCTCTACACTTGCTGATTGTCCGTGCCCATTAAACCGTCTTAAGATACACCTTTGTACTTACTTATTGGTGGAGGAACTCACCACTTTGCAAGAACTGTGTGTTATGCACAGTGCATGAAGAAAATACCCTCAGGTCAATGAGACCAATCATGTTCGTGGTAGCATCGGTGAACAATTTCTATCCTGTTCAATTATAAGCCTGTAAAGTACTTGTAAAATATACACTTAGCAAGAAGATGCAGACTAGAGCGAATGAGACATGGAATTTACGGTTTTTGCCATATCAATTATCTGTTTACCCCAAACTTGAGTTTCCATCATCAAGAATTTTCACTGAATACAGTGGAGGAAACATGACAATGCAGTTGAAAGAAATCTCAAGTGGTGCTCTTACAGTGTCTTTTGTTAAGATAAGAGGTGCTATGTCCTTCATCAGTCATGGCATTACACAAAAGCTAGACATGTAGTACCAAGTATCATTTATTTTTGTACGTTACCCGTGATCTGTACTTTAAAAAAACATTTAGAATAAAAATGCACATAGAGCATCACATTTGTCATGTTCAACCTTTTTGATGTGTTTTACATGGTTCTAAGCGATCCTTAAATGTTTAAAAAAAAGGCTAAGATGTTTTTTGAACAAAACCACTTGGTACTCTGGAAGGGGCAGCGTCACTTACCTTGATTTTGATTAAATGTCCACGCTAGCTTTTGCGCACAACCTTTCAAGAGACGTATTCAATAAGGTTTTAAGTATCTCTTCACCCTGTTGCAAAAAGTGGAGGTAAAGGCCAAGGAAGGTATATCGCAACAGATCATGTCTATACTAGCAGATTTCATACAGAATTCCAAGACCCACCAACAGGGCTTCCACCATAACGACATATGGGCTATAAGATTCCCTTGCAACCAGAGGCGACCACTTTGTTTAAACGCATATATTACCTTTTTTTGTAATAAACAAGAAAGGATAGATACCAAAGACTACCTTAAAAAAAGATATATTGATCCCCATAGCTCCACTCCATAATGCATTGACCCTTCTTATGACTAAACAACATCATAATTTACGCATGTGCACTAAGAATGAGGTGCAAGACAAGCAAAAAATGAAAAATGGATTCCCTTTACAATGGAAAGAGGATTTAGTCAATGGATTCCAAGGGGAAAACATCTTTTGTTCCTTGGATTTATGTCATTAGTAACACCAAACTCGCATCGCAAAAGATGATTTTCCCAGAAGAGTGTTTTAGATGCATCTAAGACATTGTCTCTTTTCAATGTTGTGCTTTCGGATGACAAACACCCGACATCCTTCCAAGAAGAAATTGAAAAAATGTTTTCCAAGAACCTTGGACATATAATCTTGGTCTACTTGGACTACATCCTATATTTTCCAAGTAAGAATGAGAACATATAGTATTACGCAGCTTGTGCAAAGTCCTCCTAATTCTTTGGGGTCAAAAACTCTTCTTGAATGTCATAAAGTATTACTTTGAAGAAAATGAGATTGAATACCTTGGACGTACCTTAATAATAGCCATACTTCCTAAACGTATTCATACAATTTTGCCTATGTATTCCTCAAATAATTCCTTGGTACATGGAAGAATCACATGTGACTTGACAAAGAAATATGTCATATTTTGCTGACACGTTTGCTTCATTATGGGAATGTATCCTAGGTTCATCAAAATCACAACTTACATAGGCATATGCTATAGTATTAAAAAAACAAAGACATGGAGGATGTCCAATGTTGTTATGAGGGGCAATCCATCTACATTGATGCTCCCATGTGGTGGGTTTTATTTTTTTGGCAGCTTGTACATCTAGATTTCAAAGCTCAAATTATTGTCATGTGGACAATCATGCACACATATGTAGGAAGACATAAATGTTATTATATTTTGTCAATATTTATTGTAGGTTTTAAATGTGTGTGTATGTGTATATGTATATGTATATGTATATGTATATGTATATGTATATGTATATGTATATGTATATGTATATGTATATGTATATGTATATGTATATGTATATGTATATGTATATGTATATTTATATGTATATGTATATGTATATGTATATGTA
>SZWC01010206.1:55816-93859 GCA_023375785.1 Penium margaritaceum
ACACACACACACACACACACACACACACACACACACCACACATTCAGTTGCACACCCGCGCATCCAGTCGCACGCTCGTGCATTCAGTCGCGTATGTGCATTTTCACTCGCACACACTCACATACATTTGGAAGCACACAAATTCACTCACATGCATGAACGTTTGGCTCCACGCACACTTATTCTGTCACATGCATGCACATTCAGTCGCATGCACACACATTCAGTTATACGCACACACATTCAGTCAAGCGTACACACATTCATTCATGCACATCCAGTTACATGCAATGATCTTTGGTCGCACATTCATTCAGTGACATGTGTGCACATTCAGTCACATGGAGGCACATGAAGTCACATGTACAAACATTCAGTTGCACAAATCAAAATCAAGTAGCACAAAGACACATTGATTTTGTTGCATGCATGCACATTAAGTCGCATGCACGCACATTCATTCATTTGGCACGCACTCACATTCACCTAGTCTCACCTGTGCACATTCAGAGGCATGCCTACAATTCAGTCCCACGTACGGACATTAAATGAAACGCATGAACATTCAGTCACATGCACAAAACGACCATTTTCGTGAAAGAACATTCAGTCACACATGCACGAACATTAAGTTGCACGCACACACATCTATTGACAAACACAAGAACTTGGTTGTACACGTGCACACTCATCTACACACATGTATGCCGTGGACATGGGAGAAGAGGTTGTAAATGTATGTTTCTACATCATCTCGTGTCTGTCAAGGGTGATGTCACCATCCAAGCACTCTGGCAAACCAAAACACTGAACAATCAAAAAGTGAAAATTGATTGGTTCAAAGATTTGAGTAACAGGACAAATTAGTAAGGATTAGGGGGATATGGGAGTGGAAAAGAAAAAGGAAAATGTGGAGGAGGAGGAGGAAAAGGAGAAGGACAGGAGTGAGGAGGAGAATGAGGATAAAAACGATGATGAAGAAGATGACAAGGGGGTGGTGGTGGTGGCGGTGGTGGTGTTGGTGGTGGTGGTGGTGGTGGTGTTGGTGGAGGAGGAGGAGGAGGAGGATGAGGAGGAGGAGGAGGAGGAGGATGAGGAGGGTGTTTGGTCACATGTTTAGAAAGTTGAGGGCATGGTAGTTGGTGCACACAATGCAGAAATAGCTTCCAGATAGTATCACTTTACTGTGAATGCATGCATGGCTATGAGCATGTCCTTCTTGTGTAAAACTAAGTTCAGCTTGAAGCTGGGACGTGCATGCAATGGGATATCCTCCACAATTGTTTTCTTATGGAGAGAACGGGATCTGATCCCTCTTGTTGGTATGATGTTGATTTTTCTCTCAGCCAATCTTTAGTCAGGCACCAATCTTAGACTGTTTCTTGGGGTGAAAAATGCTTCTTCTTTCCTAACTCATCAACATTACTTGTTTCATTTTCAAGTGATATTGGTGAGGAACGCAGACACTCGGGGGTACATCTATACAAATGAATGGTTGTGGTTACAGAAAGCCAGGAAGAGTTGAATTTCATGAAAATTCGTTGGACGTAGCCAGTCAACGAGCCCCGAAAATGTATCATTTAGAACAAATCACCCCAAATTCATACAACCCTCAAATAGTGCACACAAAACTTCACCATACACGAGAAACTACGAAGAAAATTCCTTTTTTTTCATTCTTGATCAATGGAAGGTGGCAAGTAGCTTCTATCCCGCACAATCTCAATACCTTTACTCACACTTCATTGAAAGACAGCTCACCATGATTCTCAGTTCCAAGAAGTTGCATTCAGTAAAATCAGGTATACATTGACAGGTCACATGAATTTCAAACAATATTATTCAAAGCTTCTTTCCATTTCATAAAAAAAATGTAAGCAACGAGTTTGGAAGTTTTACAAATGGATTGAAATAACTTCTATGGGAAAAAGTGAAAGAGCATTTTAATAACTGAATTCCTCTGTCTAGAATTAGTGATATTTATTTCATTAATCAGAGAAGGTAATTATAGAAATTTGACGTGCTGGAAATGTTTAAAGTACATATTTCTGGGTTTGCTTCAGCACACTGGGCTCCGCATGAATTTCTCTCACAGTTCAAAAGATCCTTCAAGTGATAAAACAATGGTATCGGGACTGACCGAGAATAGGGGTACAGTCGGACCTTGTTTTCAGGTTCGATCCCCCCATCCTCTGGTTCCCCCCCCCCCCCCCCGACTCCACGGAAGTGTATGTGGGTAGTGTATGAGAGGATGCACGGCTATTTGCAGGTGTATCCGGCTTCACCGTACTTTCATTTACGACATATCCACGAAGGTTCCCGTCTTGCACTTGTATACAAATTACTTTGACATATGCTACGAAGACTACACTTGCATATGCACTCATGATATGCACTCTAGTGATGATAGGGGGGGGGTGGGATTCGGTTCCGAATTCTAGTGCCAACCATCCACCCTCCTCTAGAGGAGAAGTGCATGTGGCGAGTGTTTGTGGAAGTGGACGTAAAACACAACATGAGGGACTGCAAGATGTACAAGAGTGCTCAGATCAATCCAGAACATGCACACCGTCGATGCATATCAATCGATATTGGACGATTCTTGCTAAGTAAAAATGATCTAGTGATTCCAACAATTGGACAGTGGTTTTTTAGTACATCTCAGGCCATACGATGTCACAATATTCTGTGATTGGACGGCCAGCGGTAACGAAGAACTTAAAGAGATCATATAAAATGGATTGCCAGTGAATCGTCGGCAATCCTCGACCGATGGCGAGGCCCGACACCCAAATAGTCGGGCTGCGGCGGCGAAGCCCAACTGTTGCGATACAGGATGGCGGGGGAGGGGTGATGTTGACCGCACGACTTTTTCCAGCTGTCCGGCATGTACAACTGTACACGCGGCACAGCTGGAAACATTCGCGTGGCCAGTCAAGTGCAGTGTAAAGCACTGCACTTGACTGGTAGCCAGCTGTTGCTCAAGCGGTAGGCTAGCTATCTTCACCGCCGCTTGAGCGGCAGCTTTGGTTCAGAAGGTGTCATCAAATTCACTATGAACAGGTCAAAAAACAAGCTTCTTCTCGTCCTTGTTTCGGAATGAATTCAAGTACAGTTATAGGACAGTAATTAGTGTTACATACATAACCATTTCTGAGTTTTTGTTATTAACTATGCCTAATTTGTTGCGTCATATGTCCAACATAGAAATGATTCGCCTGGGTAAACCTCTGACTCGTATGATGTTTTATAATCAATAAAAAAATGTTATCAAATGTATACTCCTGGATTTTCTTAAATTACGTGGTAATAGAAGATATGTTGTACAAGATGATGTACTTCTACATTAGTAAATACCTTCACCCACAACACACTCACTTTATTCTATACCTTTCTATTCAATTGCTATCTTAAGTTTTACATGACATCCCCCAATCCACCTTACTCTTGCCTCACATAAACAGGACCTTACATTTGTGTTTGTTTTAACTCTTAACACACTCACACATTCATACATCTCCTTATGCACTCCCCACATACACTTACACCCAAGTAGCACTATGATATTCCTAATAAATAACCAAAAATCTCAAACGCATCAAGCAAATGAACACAAGTATAATTTTCTACTCACATCCCATACACCCAAAGATACACCTCCACTTAAAATCTCCACATACACTTTCTACCCCAGCCCCCCACCCCCCCAAATGTCTTGATTAAAAGTCAACCTCAGAAACATAACTCAAACCAGCATACACAAGTACAAATTTCTACACACAGCCCACACATCCAGCCATACACCATCACTTACACTTCCAACATACACTTTTGACCCCTTCCACCTCCCCCTAACCATCAATGACCACACCACAAGACATAACATACACAATTTCACATCTCTACACACAACCCACCTATTTAGCCATACACCTCCACTTGCAATCCTCACATAAACTTTCCATCCCAACCCCCCCCTTCCACCACTCACCAAATAACTCATAAAATCCGTACACAAGTGTATACCTATACACACAACTCAAACATCCAACAATACATCTCCACTTTCACTTCCTACATACAATTTCCATCCCAACCCCCCCTTCTCTCCTTCCTCGCCCAGTCACCACCAAAATCTCAAACACATTACTAAAAACAATAAACAAAAGAAAAACTTTCAACACAAATCCCATAGACCCATCGATACACCTCCACTTACAATCTCAATATATTTTTTCTAACCGCACATCCCCCCACTCCCCCCCCACCCAATGATCACCAACCAACCTCAAACACATTACTCAAGCCACCATACACAATTACACATTTCAACACACGACCCACACATCAAGCCATACACAATCACTTGCACTCCCCACATACGCTTTCCATCCCTTCCCTCCTCCCTCCCAACCACCACTGACCACATCACCTAAAGGAACGTACACAAGTGTACATCTCTACTCACAACCCACCTATTCAGTCATACACACGCACTTACATTCCCCACATGTAATTCAACCACCACTCACCAAGTCACTCAAAACCACGATACACCATTGTACATCTCTACAATCAATCCACACATCCGGCAATGTATCTCTACCTACACTCCCCACATACACTTTCCACGCCCACCCCCCTTCCCCCCTCTCTCACCCAGTCACCAGCAAACAATCTCAAAGACATCACTCAAACCAATATACACCCATTGGTACACCTCCACTTACAACATCCACGTACACTTTCTACCCCAACATCCCCCCCCCTCCCCCCACCCAACGACCACCAACAAACCTGAAACACTTTGCTCAGTCCAACATGCACAAGTACACATTTCTACACAAAACCCACATATCTAGCCATACATAATTACTTGCACTGCCCACATACACTTCCCACCCCTCCCCCCTCCTCCCAACCACCACTGACCACATCACTCAAAGGAACATATGCAAGTGTCTATCTTTGTACAGAACCTACATATCCAGCCATACACATCCACTTGAAATCCCAACATGCACTTTCAACCTCCCCCCCTCCCCCCTCTTCCTAACCACCACTAATCAACTCACAAAGACCAATTTACTTAGGAGAATCTTGCAAGGAAGCTTCCTAGTGTATTCGACAATGGTATATACACTTCACCTAGTGCATACTGGGTTCTGAAGTTCTTTGATTATCTCAACCTCGGATTTATGTGATCCGCCCGCAGCCAATGCTTTGGCCCATAAACAAGATCAAACAAAACCTAAAGTCACAGTTCAGGAGTCCTTTAAATGGTTTATTTATTCAGAAGCCTTCAAGTAAGTTGCACTGATTTTCATTTTCCTCCTCTAGGGTGTGGTTATATACAAGGATACCATCAGAAGTTTGGCGAGATATGTTGCTTATAGTACCCATGAGGCATCTATAAATCTGGAAGACATGAATGGGTACTCAGAATGCCCCAGATTTTTGGAATGTGGTTTTTTCGATGTCCTCTTCAGTGGTACAGATTTCAAAAAAACCTTCTTGATATGTCCATTTTGCTCAAAATTTTGGCTCTTCATAATTCATCAAGGAGTCCATCCACTGGAGGAAGTGCATAGTGTTTGTTGGAGGTGATGCCATGGAAGGTTATGTTGTACATGAATACTTGCATTTTGCCATATTTCTTTCTTACACGAGTGTGGGTGCCATTCATGGTGACTTTGTTGAGTGATTAAAGCCTTGTTAAAGCATCTCATCCAGCTGAGCCCTAATCTTGGTAAGTTTTCCATCACTCATCCAAGAACCATTGGCTGACACCTTAACTGAGCTTGAACCAGTGGTCAAGACGCCTTTCTGGAGGGAGTTCTTATGTTAGTGAACACTTCAAGAATAATTCAAATTTCTTCAGGACAGTGTAAAAACTTACTATTGATGAGAAATACAATACAGACACATCAGCTACCATAACTCCAAGGCAGCATGCCTCATGCAGGGAAAAGCGGAATAACCACACATGCACCCAACCTTTGCAGATGTCTCTTGGCCATGTCCAGAGAATTTTTGCTGTGTTCATGGTTGTTTTCCTTTCCATGGTCGTAATACTACAATATTTGTTTTAACACTGGTCGTTTCCATAACAAGCTGCTTCTCATAGCTCTCTTGTGGGCCTGTTAACAAGCGGCAGATGCTGTTTTGCAAATTCAATTTTGATCTATACTGCTCCGCTTGTCCAGTCAACATGCTGATGGTGTTGAGAAGAGGGAAAATTCTTTTGATAACTCAATGGATATGATATCCTATTTATTCTATTTCACAAACCTTCGCATTTCTCTTGAAGTGGCTCTCACATATTACAGATTTTTAACGTTCTTCCAAATGCCTTTTCTCAGAATAATCCTCGTTTGGTCTTTTTTTATCACCACCTAAACAAAGCAGTGTATCATAGCTGTGTAGCCGTGTACCAGCCAGTTTATCACTGGCTGGTTGTCTTTGCATCCTTTGTCTACTATTGTTTTTCTAACGATCCCTTCGCACGGCATTTTTTCTGATCAGAAAAAAACGCCGTGATCCCTTCCTGCTCCCAAAGAGAAACTCCTTCTGGTTCTCCAACTCCTTCTGGTTCTCCAACTCCTTCTGGTTCTCCAACCATTTTCCTGTTCCCCCTCCACTGTTAGAGAAACTCCTTCTGGTTCTCCAGCCATTTTCCTGTTCCCCCTGCCCCCGTTTTTCTTTTCTACTTCCGATGGTAACACTGTATTCAAATATGGTCCGACAGTTCCAGCAAAGCCATGGCTCTTCCTATTGAAGAGAATTGACCTCCAACAGAACCAATAGGCAGTCTTGTCCAGTTTTGTGATAGGCTGCGATAATTGTATTTCTTTTTCTTCTAAAGCGGAGCCTAAAAGCATTGAAACATGCCTCAAAAATCGTCAGCCACAATGTACCATCAATCATTTTCAGCTAAAACGATCATTGGCTTTGACACGTACCTAGAAAATTGTGCCTTCTCTTGAGCCTCTAAGTGCTGATTTTGCAGGAAATGGATTGTCCAAGCCTGATGGATCAGCTACTTGAATGGTTGGCCCGGTTGACGATACCATGCCATTGGTTTCTTAACCTGTGACATCTACCGCTGCTGGTGCCTCGTGTCTCTTTTGGATCGTTAACTCTTGCACCTCCATAGCCAGATTCTTCCTTGGCTATTGCTGTGTTAGCCTCTTGTTCTTACGCCCAATCATCATTGGAGGACTGTGCTAGTTGTCTAATCGGACCATTCTAGCTTGATCCCATGGAACATGGAGTATGCTAGGGCAAAAAACAACTTGCAGAATAAAAGGAAGATTAGTACAATTACTTGAGTAACAAGCGACAGTAGTGTTCAAAGCCACGCCTGCTAGTTGAGCAAGGCGAGCGAGTTTCGTTTTCTCTCTCAACATTTCAAGGGAAAGCTCACCCAACGTCCCATAGAATCAAGCAGCATAGTTTCACAAATCATGAACCAGGAAACTAAACCAGACACATAACATGTCAAGGTCCAAGTTAGGTCTGTCGTGACAAAACCTTCAAAACCAAACTGAAGTGGAAGACCCGTATGGTTCTCATAAGAGTAAGTAACCACTTGTATCCTTGTCCAATTCAACTAATGGTGGATTTTTTCTGTATTGACCGAGCAATTTATCACACATATATTATTAGTGCTTGATTTTGCTGACGGCAAAGAATGGATGGACTGCCATAGTGTTAGGCAGGCGAAGGTTAGGGACAACAAGTGAGTGAATCTCCTTAACATTGAACAGCACATGCCACATTGGCTGGAGTTTAATGCATTTCTGTCTGAAAAATCTGGTAGAGAGGAGCCTCCGGTGTTGAGACAAACAGCCTAGCAATGAGATCCGGCTGCTTGTTTCGTCATCGATTGTATCTTTGCCAGGATTGTCTGCTGATCTGACCATCACAATCGATTTTCATGGTATTAGACCGGATGCTTGTTTCATCATTGCTTGTGTCTTCACCGATGTTGTCTGATCAGCTGACCATCACAACCATGCATGATGGTATTGGACACTCCATGCAGTCACGTGATGTGCACAAAGAACAACCATGATGTTTTGCCTGTAGTGACCAAGATGTCCGATGCACCATCTTGGAGAAATGGTCAAATGTGACAAGAAATGCCTTGTAATCTTCTTGTGCAAGAAAAAAACTCATTACAAACTCTACTCATCCATTGAGTTAAGTTATTACAACATTGAATTCCATACCTTCACACACATAAATGTAATGCAAGTTTCTTAAGACCCCTCTCCTCCCAAATTCTGTCTACTTACACTGGTTTCCTGGCACATCTCCATTAGCATGCGCTCAAGTTCCTGCCCTTGAACCAAACGTCCATATGAGTGGCTCACATCACCATAGATGAGGGTTCCTAAGATCACAAATGTTTACAATGAGTAAGAGGACGACCAATCAGCAATACTGCTACGAGTGCAACCGAGGGATTGCAAAACTTGTGTAACGGTACCGGCACTACTGGATGGAGGAGCTTCTCACAGCTTTTTAAGCAATGACATGGTTCAGAAGCTGGGTTTGCAGAACGAACCGGGAGTGTTTGAAGGAAACATTCAAGAGATGGCTGCAAATCATTCTTGACTTTGCGAACCTATCCGATTGCAAATCCGAGATCTGCAGGACGTAACGGTATGGAGAACTTGCCCAATGAGTGACCGCAAAATCATCCTCAGATGAGATTTCCTGTATTGGCATAACTTGCATGTGGACTAGAGCAGCGGATCGGTCTATGTCAGCATTGCTGGCAGAAAATGACATCTGCCTCTGGTCGAGAAACCCATGACCCAAAGGCGGTTACGGAAAGCAGCAGAGGAAGTTGCAACAACAACAAAACGCCAGCCCTTATCCTTGGATGTGGCAAAGAACTATTTGCAAAGTGGAGCAAAAGCGTGGCTAGTCCACCAGGAGGCGGGAAAAGTTGAAGAAATCACAGTTGCCGGGTTAACCACATCGGCACCAACACATGAGAAGTTCGCAGCCATACCGGAGGTGTTTGCGGCACTCATCGAGGATTTCAAAGAGGTTTTTCCCAACAAACTTCCCTGAGAGTCATCTTCACAGCAAAACGTTGATCATCAGGTAGGCCTGAAGCCGGACAGTAGACCGACCGTGAAAGGGACCTATCAGATGAGCGATCACGAGCTGATCAAACTCAAGAAACAGCTGGACAATATGCTCGGTTAGGGGTTCATCACACCTTCCACATCGCCCTACGCAACACGTGTAATTTTCATGAAAAAGAATACCAGAGAGATGCGGATGTGTGTGGACTATTGAGCGTTAAAAAACATCACCATCATGAACCGCTACCATCTTCTGCAGAAGATGGTAGCGGTAGCATAACAGTCGTGCTGTTTGGACTGACAAACGCTCCAACAATGTTTATGGTAATGCTGAACAACATATTCTGCTTGTACCTCGACAACTTTGTTTTCGTATACCTTGACAACATGCTGGTGTAAAGTTGCACCCAGGAGGAACATAATGGACATCTCTCAAAAGTCCGCAATATCTTAAGAACAGAGAAGTTTTTGGAAAACTTGCAAAGTTCGAATTTGGTTGATGTTTGATCGAGTTTCTGGGCCACATCATTGGCGGCGGACAAACCATTATGGACCCAAAAAAGGTGTAGGAGGTTGCTGATTGGACGACGCCTACGAATGTATGGGATGTGAGTTATGGTTAATCACCCTAAATTCATACACTCGATGATTGGTGTATCAAAAGTGTATCCCTACATGCAAACAATTTTCAGATATTATCAACATCAATTCATGTAACTAGAGCCCACATAAACATTCATTGTAGAAGGTGTAAGTTTTCATGGATTATGTGTACTACGTCTAGTTTTTGTTAGAAGTCCATGTTTACTGATATGTTCACACTTGTAGAATCACAGCTTCAGGGATGAGGTGATTGGTCATACATGCGGGATGTGCAAGATTTTTCTGACTTCTGCAAATGCTACTGTTGAGTCGAAAAGGATAACACTTCAGTGTCAGCACCGCTATTCGATCTCACTTGAAAAACCACCAAGTGGAATTGGGAGGACAGCGAACAAGGAAGAGTTTAACTCTTTAAGAAATGCTCTGACCTCAGCGTCAGCCCTATGATTGGCAGATCCTACGGTGGAGTACATCATGGCCACGACGTGTCCAATCGAGTCAGCGGTGCCATTCTCCTCCAAGAAAACAGCGGTGGAGAACAACCGGTTGCATATATGGTGAGAAAACTACGCGGATCAGAGCTGAACCATGCGGTGCACGAAAAGGAAATGCTCACATTTGTGCACGCATTCAAGACATGAAAGTGCTACATGGAATGCCTACGATGTATCGTCCGCATCAACCATCATGCACTGAAATATCTGAGGACAACCAAATATGAAACGTCGTCAAACTCCACGGATGGATTTCCTTGAGTCCAAAATTGACTACGACATCAAGTACCAATCTGGAAAAACAAATCCAGTAGATTCTCTAAGTCGGCGAACAGACCTAATGGCTAAGATCAGTACGCTACTCGTAAAAAAAGATCCGTACCTCGTGAGGCTGTATGAGAAGGGTTATGAGGAGTTTGGCAGGGATGACAAAACCAAGTTCTGGTTTGATGACACCTGTTGGTACAGTGATTTACTCGCCAGGTGGATACTTTGGTGAGGACAAGACGTTCAAGAAGCTGATGAAGTACTATAGGTGGGACAAGATGTAGACTGACTTGTCAGCCTTCTGTAAATCATGCGACACCTTTCAGAGACAAAAATCTCATCGCACGAGGCCGCCAGGACTAACCCAACCACTACCTGTTCTGACGGAGCCATGGGTCGACATCAGTATGGACTTTGTGACGGGCTTGCCCACCACTCGTGAGGAGTATGATGCATTCCTCGTCGTGGTGGTCAGGTTTCCCGAAAAGCGCACTTCATTTTGAAACTACATTCCGAGGTGCGCTTTTCGGGAAAGCGCACCAGTATGGACTTTGTAACGTGCAATCCGTGTTGTTGGAATGACAACAATAACACGGCTTTCTCTAATTCACATCGTATGCCTACACGGCGTACCACGTACCGTCATTAGTGACACAGCCGGTAACTTCACTAGCCGTTTCTGGAAAGAGTTGATGACACGTTACGGTAGTCAAACCCAGATATCTATGGCATTCCATCCTCAATCAGATGCTCGAAGAGCTCCTCCGCACTTTGTGCGAGCCGTAAGACACCGATTGGCAGCCAAACTGCCCACTGCCGAACACGCATACAACTCCGTCACTTCCACCGCAACAGGTAAAAATCTGTTTGAAGTGATTTACGCCAGGTACAATTCACGAGTGGTGGGCAAGCCCGTCACAACAGGTACAATTCCCAGCACACTGACAGGATTATAGATTCCGAGCAACATTCCCACGGTGGATATCCACCACAGAGATTTCTCCCACAGCTGGGAGAAAACACGGAAGACCCTTGCAAAGACACAAGCAGCTATGAAGCGAGCAGATGATCTATATTGCAGCGATGACATATTCACCGCTGGCGATTGCATCCTCAGCTCGGAAAACATCAAAATCCGAGGTCAGGACTTTGCGAAGCTCAAACCTTGCTGGTTGGGGCCGTTTGAGATCGATCGAATGCAAACCCCTGCCATCGTTCGACTATGATGATTCATCATGTCTTCCACATCAGCAAGCTCAAGCAATACCGGGAGCCCAGTACAAACTTCCGTGGCAAATATTTTGTACCACCACCTCTTGTTCAAGTGGACAGGGATATAGAGTACGTGATTAAGACATCCTTGGACATCAACGCCATGTGGCATGGCTACAACGCCACACACAGCAGTTGGGAGCCCTAAGACAACTTACGAGACATATATTACCTTATCGATGCCTACTGTTGCTGTCACCGGCCTACATTTGCTAATGCGCCAGGACGTCGCGACTAAAAGGGGAAGAAGTTTTACGTCCCTGACATACATGATTCCCTAAAATTCACAAGTGGGCGTTACTTTCATTACATTTGTGGCCCACCACACGAGGACCTCAGGATTTATACGCCCTTTGGCCAAGGGAATTTTGGCCACCTGCCCTGACCTTTGGTGTTCCGTTCTAGAAGGAGAACCAACGCATTAACTACCTGGTGGCAACCTCACACACGTCCTCAGCGCATCTCAACCATTCAAAAGATCGCAGACTTCACAACGACAAAGGTGAACGAAGCGAGCGCAACCGGCAACAAGTAGCAGTCTCCGGTGAGTACTCCGGCGATGGAGGATCAACAGCACGTGAATACCGACACACTTTAGGAAAATCTGAAAGCAGCAACAACCTTCGTGATGAATGACACAACACCGACGAACCCGGTAACCAACCTGATGACAAACCCCTCAGGCTCGGGGAACCCCTCGACTCCACCGCTGCTCATTGAGAAAACACTTGGCACAATGGGAGGCACCGGCCGACAAGCGCAAATCAATGAAGACCTGTACTAAAAATTGTAGGGAAGCAAGAGCTTCAATATCCATCAGCTCCAACAACTCAACCTGGTGATGTAGGAGCTCCAAATTTTGCGTGCACGTGAAGCAATGCTCACTAAAAGAATTACAACTTTTGAGTGAACCCCAGATTCCACCGGCATTTCACGAGCCGTTCAAACCCTCGGATTCCAAGGGACCGATGGTCAGGATGTGGCCGAAGAGGTTGGAGGTGTATTTCACCATTGCTAGGGTCAATAATGACAAAAGAGAAAATTGACCTCGTGGCCTCACTTTTGCTTGGCATGGCTTTGAGTTGGTGGTCAAACCTAAAGACCATTCAACGGTAGCAGGAGACCGGCGGATCCAGATCAACGGCTCACGTGACCACTCTCACATTGTCAAACGCAGGCATACCGCCTCTTGAGCAGATCAATCTGACGTGACACGACTCTCTCACGCCACCAAGAACGTGGAGAAACTTTGCGTACGCTAGTCTCACTCATTTTGGGAAGCTAGACGAGAAGTCGAACGTACAGTACAGACTCCAGCGTCTGCATCAGCAGTCTAGTGTGACGGAGTACACTTGGTGTTTCTGCAAAATCATTGCTGGTAGTGACCTCACCCTCAAAGAAGTGTGTTTCTACTACAACAACAGCCTCAAGCGAGATCTTCGGCGAGCAATAGACATTAATGACATCCAAGACGACCTTCCATGAATGATCACAGTAGCCGATCGCATCGATAGTGCGGACTACAATGCTCGCTTGCACGAATCCAACGGCTGGCGACCCCAAGGCCACAATTCTTATCATGGTGGAGGAAATTCACAGTCAACTGAAACCTCGTCTGTGATGGATATTGACGCCATCGATCAACATGATCAACGGCTCTACTGAACTTGCAAGAACCCGGGCCATATGCAAACCAAAAGAGGAGGGGGAATTCGTAGAAGAATAATAAGGATTCAAGAAACTGCCAAGGACAAGAGTAGAAGGTGAGGCTCCTGTCCGGTAAAAAAAAATGCGCCGACCGATTGCCCATCTTAGCGGCTCACATCACCGCAGACGAGGGTTCCTGAGATTGCAAAGTTTGACAAGAGTTACGAGGAGGACAAATGGACGATGCTGATACGGGTACAACCATTTGTACAAGTCGTAATATGTTACCGACATTATTGGATGGAGGATCCACACATACCTTTGTCAGCAAGGACATGGCCCAGAAGCGGGGTTTGCCGACCGAACCAGTGGTGTTTGAAGGAAAATCCGTCAAGGGACGACTGCAGATCCGTCAACTTTGCGAACCATTCCAAAGTTCAATCAGAGATTTGAACGACGTAATGGTCTAGAGGAATTGCCAATGAGCAATCACAAAGTCATCCACGGGCAAGATGTCCTCTACCGACACAATTTGCAGGTAGACTAGATCAGCGGATTGGTCTACGTGAGCATTGCTGGTTCAAAATGACATGTACCTTTGGTCGAGCAACCCACGACGCAATGGCGGTCATGGGAAGCAGCATCGGTGGAAGCGGCAGAGGAAGTAACGAGAGCCACAAAACACTGATCGATATCTCTGGACGTGGCCAAGAGATACCTAAAGCACAAATCTCAAGTGTGGAAAGTCCATGTGGAAACAGGGGAAGCGGAAACAATTGCAGTTGTTGAGGCGACGACGTTGACCTCAACACCTAAGAAGTTTGCAGCAGTATTGGATGAGTTTACAACACTGATCGAGGAGTTCGAAAGGATTTTTCCTGACGATTTTCCCTGAGAGCTACCTCCAAAGCATGCATCGACCATCAAATAGACAGGCAGCACACGAACAGTTAAGGAGACCTCTCGGATGAGCGATCACGAGCTGACCGAACTCAAGAAGCAGCTAAACGAGATGCTCGGCCAGGGGTTCATCAGACCTTCCACGTCACCGTACACATCACTTGTAGTTTTTTTGAAAAAGAAGACCAAAGAGATGCGGATGTGCATGGACTACCGAGCTTTGAAGGACATCACCATCAAGAACCGCTGCTCTCTTTCGCGGTCACACAAAATTTTTGACCAATTTCGCGGGGCCTAGAATTTTTAGCAAAATTGACCTACACAACGGCTATCATCTGATCAACCAATCATATAAGGAAGTCGAGAAGACGGCATTTTGCACCAGATACGGGCACTTCGAGTTTTCCATTGTGCTCCCACAACATTTATGGCGGTGATGAACAACATCTTTCACCCGTACCTCGACGTGTTTGTTGTTGTGTATCTCGACGACATCCTGGTGTAAAACTGCACCCCGGAGGAGCACAATGGAAATCTCCGAAATGTTCCCAAGAATTTACAAAGAGACATTTTTGGGAAAACTCTTGAAGTGCAACTTCGGACATCGTTCAATCAATTTTTTGGGCCACATCATCAGCAGCGGACGGATCACCATGGACCCAAAAAATGTAGAGGAGGTAGCTGATTAGCTAACAACTACAAGTATTCGGAAAGTCGAAGAATTTTTAAGTTGTCGTAACTACTACCGTCGATTCGTAATGACGTACCATCATGAGCGACGGAGCTAGTCGCTTCAGTAGCTGTTTTTGGCTCTAGCAAATGACGCATTATGGTTGTCAGATCCAACAGTCGACGTCATTCCATCCTCAAGCGGACGGGCAGACATAGCAGACCAATCAGGCGCTTCAGCAACTTCTTTGCACATTATGTGTGCTGGAGGACATTAATTAGGCAGCCAAACTGCCAACAGCCGAACTCGCATACAACTCCACCACTTCCCATGTAATTGGTAAAATTCCTTTTGAAGTGGTAGACAGTAGAATTCCCACCATACCGGCTGGATTACAGAGTGAAAGGAACATCCGCGCGGACGTCGTCCACCGCAGGGACTCCGCAAGCATTTGAGAGGAAACACGGCAGACCCTTGCAAAGACTCAAGCAGTTATGAACCGTGCGACCGACTGACATCGCAACGATGATGTGTTCAGCGCTTGCGATCGCCACCTCCTCAATTCAACGAACATCAAACTCCGAGGACAGTTTTAGCAAAACTCAAGCCCCAACGATTGGGACCCTTTGAAAACGAGCGAATGCAATCCCTGTCGTTGCTTGACTTCGCCTGCCTGACAGCATGGCGATCCATCATGTCTTCCACATCAGGAAGCTCAAACACTACCGGGACCTCACCACGAACTTCCCCAATGGAGACGTTGTGCCTCCACCTCTTGTAAAAGTGGACGGGAATAAGGAGTTCGTGATTGAAGATATCCTCAGACATCAAGGCGGTGTAAAAACAACAGAATATCTGGAGAATATCTGGTCAAATCGTACGTCTACGATGTGGCGGACAACAGCTGGGAGCCCTACGGCAACCTATGCGATGTCGATTACCTGATTGATGGCTATTACCGTTGCCATAGGCCTACTTCGACTAATGCGTCGGGACATTTCAGCTAAAAGAGAGGGAAGTGTTACGTCCCTGACGTACATGAGTCCCTAAAATCCGCAAGTGGGCATTACTTTCATTATATCTATGGCACACCGCACGATGACCTGAGAAAGTTTACGCCGTTTGGCCAAGGGAATTCTGGCCACCTGCATTGATCTTTGGTGTTCCTTCCAGAAGTTTCTCATAACTTTGACCACTTTCTAGAATGGTCGACAGAAGTGTCGCGAACCATATCGATTTTCCGATATTGTTTGGTCGACTTCTCGACGACGCTAGACTTTCATAACATCGCGCCTCGATATTCTCAAAGCCCCCCTACTTCTTTGCGGAGCTTCTCAAAGCAGCCGCTCACGGCGCGACCTCGCACGTGTCCCTTGGCTCGAGCACAAAGGACCCAACATATGCCTCATTCTAACTTTCGGTATTGTATATATGTGGCCGACTCACTCGACACTTGTCATTGAAGTACACTTACTTTTTAAAACACTTATCCATTTCTCCTTAATCCTCGTATTGTCTTTTGTCCCCCTGCTTCATCCCTTTGAACCATGTAAGTTCCACAGAGTGTAACAATCCCTCTTAGTTACCTATGTTTCGGTGGGCATAGTGCACGGAGCCTGCTGGTTTGGTGGTCTGTTCACGGGAAAGACCACCGACGGAAAATTCTATGATTTTTTTAGGAGGATAAATGTTTGAGAGGTTCCTAGTTCCATTGAGATTCAATCTCATATCGCGAGGCTTGGCAGTGGGCTCTTAAACTGGGCCCCTAGGGTCAATTTATCCAAAACTAGTGGCATTGGCTGCACGCATGCATGCATCGGGGTTACGTGGTAATAGACTGAGGCCGGGTTCAAACATTTGTTCTGCCTTGGAAGCGAATTTTGCTCGACCTTCCCCTCCTGTCCGATGAGAAGTTGTCGGTCGAGTCACGTGCTTGCTTGCGATGTCCAGTATCTGTTTCGCAAGAAACCTGGGTTGCTGCATGAAGTTTGTCCCCGTTCGTTTTTCTCGGACTGGGAGCCGCTTCTGCAAGAAGAACAGCGCATAGAGAGAGCCTGTCATCCGGACGTGACAGAAATGCAGTAAAAAATACCTGGAAAATACGAGATGGGCTGTCGGTGGACAGAAACACCGACCGGAGACAGAATTGCCCTCGCGGAAGTCTTTGTGCAGCGGATTTTCTGACGTCAGCGAAGATTCTTGGCTACCGAACCGATTGCATTGGGTTACTATGTAACCCCAAAAATTGATGGTACGTCTGGAGCAAAAGCACCCCTGTCGCAACTGTCACGCTAAGGCGGTCTGACACAGCTGGTCGCGCACATCCCAGGAGCGAGCCACACACGACCGGTCATCGGCGACTGCAGACAGCCGTCAAAACAGAATGAGCATGACGGCTCTATAGACTGGCACATGGAAAAGCACGTGGTCGCCTTCAGCATGAGGTTAGTGGTCATATCAGCGTCAGCCGTGTGCTGTCCAGGCGTCACTGCTGGATGTAACCCTTCTCGTACATGACGTCATGCATGTGCCATACAGCAGGGAGCGGGAGCGGCAACGCGCCGTTTGGCTGAAGTCAGCGGCATGTTTGGCAAGGTCGCATACGATGATGGGCGATTTAACACCACTCGTGAGCTGTCAGGTGGAACCAAGAGCGCGATTCCGCCGGCGAAAGAGAGCGCACAAAACGGCAACGACTTCACTCGACGTCGATGACATCATTGCTGCCATTACCGGCAGAGCAAGCAGTGGTGGCAGCGCTCTGCTGGTGGCAGCGCTCTGCTGATGTCAGCTGTGTATGTGTGGCTGTCCACAAGCGGATGATGGGTGCCACCCATGAACTGGAGCTGGGGAAATAATCCGTCAGGATGAAATTCATGGACCATACGATCAGATTGATGCCACTCGGTGCTCATGAGTCATCAGCGATGACATCACTGCCAAAGTAGTCTGTGCAGCAAGTACCGGCTGCGGCGGTGGGCTGACGCCAGTAGCGGCACATGGGGCGATGCAAGAGCGCACATGGCGATGGGTGGTGACTTGTTACGCCTTAAGCTAGGGAGCACGTTCGTCGGCATCAAAGCTTGCTGGCGTGGTCGGCGGCAAAATTGGATAACGTCAATATCGCTCAGTCGGAAGCACTACTCAGCCGACCTCTCTGCAGAGGCCCTTCGACCAAAGCCAAAGCCTGCCGTCACTCCAACACAGTCCGTGCCACAATCTAGTCACTCTTGCTCACTGCTGGTTGCCTTCACTCTCTGCCGTTCACTCACTCGAGCGAGAGCCGGGACCCTTGCTGCTCACCGAAATTCAGTTGCCAATTGCATTCAGCAGACAGTTAAGTCAATAGCGGTCCAGTCGATTATTCACCGGCAGTCGAACCGCCGCCGACTCCCAGAGCCGCCACGCACACCCCAACTTTGGAAGCCGATATCTCCCTTGTTATGTGTCCGATTCTGGTGAAACAACATCCACCGGATTCAGCGAGTCGTCAACTTTCAGGAGCAATACTCCATTATAGGATCCGAGAAATCCTTGAGTCGCCAGATCCAACTGCAAGGAATTTCCTCTCTTTGGCGGCTCTTCGACGCCTCCCGGTGCCGCACTTGGACATGCAGAGGGGCAAATCTTCAACATTCCCCCCCCTTGCACCTGCCATGCCCGCTGCTCCTGCTTGCTCTCACTCATCTTCCTGGTCATCCCAAGCCCGGCCACGCTCTTTGTGTGCCGGTCCACGAGTTGCGCTTTGGTCAAGCAATCCGCAAGCATGTTGTGCGTGCTGTAATGTTGCAGCACCACCTGCCCCTTCTCAACCATGTCCCATGCGTACTGATAACACACGTCAATGTACTTCGTCCTCCTGTACTGCGTTGGGTTGTTGGTCGGCGAGATTGAACCGGTGCTGTCCTCATGCACCACCATAGGCTCCTGCTGAGGCACGTCCAGCAACCCCAGCAACCTGCGGAGCCACACCGCCTCCTTGACCGCCTCGGCCAGCGTGATGCACTCTGATTCCACTGTGGAGGTGGCGACGTAGTCCTACTTCCCGTTGCACCACGAGACCGTTGCACCAGCAAGGAAGAGCATGTAGCCAGATTTGGACTTCCGCTTGTCCACATCGCTAGCGTAGTCTGCATCCGTGTAGCAGACCAGACGCAAGGGGTCCGCCCGCCCCTTGCCGTCGAGCCTCAAGCGTGCATGCCGTGTTGCCTGCAGGTAGAGGAGGATGCGCTTGACCGCCTGCTAGTGTAGTGGCCCTGGACCGGCCACGTACCTGCTCACTTGGCCCACCGCGTAGGCCACGTCCGGTCGAGTCGCTACCATGTCAGACATAAGGCTGCCCACCGCCAATTGGTAGGGCACCCTTGCCATATCCTCAATCTTCTTTTGTTTGCGGCGCCATTGCCACACTTAGATCACAGGTCGTGGAGACCAGACTGCCAAATGGTTAGCAGTCCTCCATGTCGTACCGCTTCAGCACCTCGGCCACGTATTTGGCCTACCCGAGCTCAAGTGTGCGTGCCCTCCGGTTCCGCGTGATGCTATCCCCGAAGTAGTACTCCAACTCCTCCATGTCCGACATCTAGAATCTGCCGCTCAGCTGCTCTTTCAGCCGCTGTAGGCTCGGCAGATCCGTCGAGCAAAAAATCAGGTCGTGCACGTAGAGTGCAACAATCTGATGGAGGTGTTTGTCGTGCCGCACGTACACACTGTGATCCGACTCACAGAACTTGAAGCTGAGTTGTGCCATGAAGCTATCCATCTGTTGGTACCAGCATCTAGGTAATTGTTTTAGCCGGTACAAGGACTTGCGCAGCTTGCACACCTTGCCCTCCGGCGCCTCCGCCCCCTCTGGCACCTCCATGTAGATTTATTTGTCTATGATACCTTGGAGGAAGGCCGTCTTTACGTCCATTTGGTGGAGCTCCATATCCTTCGTGGCCACCACAGCAAGGATCGCCTGGATGCTTGTGAACCTCATGACGGGAGTGAATGTCTCATCATAGTTCTCAATCTTACGCTGTGCGTATCCCTTTGCCACCATCTGTGCCTTGTATTTGTCAACCACACCTTACTTTGTGAACTTGGTCTTAAAGACCCACTTTGAGCCGATGAACTTGGCATCTTTCGCCCTATCAACCAGCTCCCATGTGTCATTTTCCGTGATGGATGACAGCTTCGATTTGATGGTTGCGTCCCATTGATTCCCTTTGGGCCATGCAAGCGCCTCTTACACGGTAGTCGGCTCCGTTGATGCAGCCAGCATGCACCGCGTCATGCCGATCCATCGACTGGTGCTTGCGTCGAAGCGCTTCCCCGCTTTTCGCTACCTCCCGCTGCGGCACGGCTATTTTGGTGGTGCATCGTCCCTCTGTTGCAATCCCTCCAACATAACACGCTTCCGTGAATCATTGACAAGACAGCTCCCTGAGGATCTCTCTCGCTCCGACGAAACATCGCTCAAACGACCGGCGCATCCAGTGGATTTTCCACCGATACCCGATGCACACTCCACCGGGAGTGCGCACCTTGGCACCCTTGGTGCATCATCCGCCGGATCCTTCCGGTGGATCTCCTCATCAGCTTGATCATCATCGGAGTCCTCCGTGTCCACCGCTGGTGCACCATCGCTCTCTGATGTCGCATCCTCAACTTCAGCGTCCGCCGGCTCCTTCTCATAGTCAAGGAGCTGGAATCACTCCCCCGTCTTTGGAGAGTCCACCACACCCACGTCTTTGCTGCTGATGTAGCTTTGTTGCTTGTCGAACTTAATGTCTCGGCTGCAGATTACCTCCTCGTGCATGTTGTAGAGCCTGTATGCTGTTGACATGGTATGCCCCTTGCCATGAGTACCGTTGATCGTACTCCCTGGTTCGACCACTCTTGAGTGGTCGAACCAGGGATCTGACTTTAGATTTGGATTCCTTGGAGTTTTCCATGCAGGATCAAGCTTTGAATGGCTTGATTTGAGTGAGTATTCAGGAAGTTAGCCTAGCCCGAAATTCGGGTGTTGGGGGGGTGGAATCTGGTACCCACCATGGGTGGTGGGATAATCCACCACCAGTGATCCGAGTTCGTCTCCAACGACCCCCAAATATACCAAGGCCATAAAAGAAGCAACTAGAAGACTCTCCTTGACCAGGGTGAAATTCTCCCTGACTTCTGGGCGAGGAAAGGCGCTCCGACGAATCATCGTCGAAGCGCCTCCCGTTGCCCAGAGTGCAAGGCAAGGTGGGCGGCTCCACCAAGGGTTACTTCGACGGCCGTAGCAGGGGCTCTACTGCTCCAATTTGGGCGTGCTTGGATGAGTTGGAGGGCTTAGATCATAGGCTATAAGGATCTGATGTAATCTTACTATGCTAAGTAACAAAAACGTGTTTCAATTCAGTTCTACTGAATACAACGTATTCCGTCCACTCACATCCGTGATCCTTGTGCTCCACACTCTTCACCATTGGTGTCCATTGGCTGCCCCAAACACTGGTAGCGTGCTTCAGTGAGAGCTAGGCATCCTTGAGGGTGCTTCTACACCCACTAGAGGTAACAAAGGGTTATGAGCCCACGTGCCTAGAAGGGCCCTAGCTCTACCTCTTTCACGCTACAGCCTCGCGCCATGGCAACGACCGAGCAAGAGAGCATCAACGTCGTCTCCAAGTTTGACGGGAACGGCTTTCCTTTGTGGAGGTGGCAGTTTCAGGTCTACCTCAACGACAAAGGGCTGCTTGAGCTGGTCAACGGTAAAGAGACCGCCCCTCTGGACACCGCGACGCCAGAGGAAGTGGACAAGTACAAGAAGCGCAACAAGAAGGCGCTTGCATTGTTAGTGTTAGCGCTAGCTCCACCGCAGCTCGCACTGATTCAAGGATGCCGCAGAGGCTGCAGAGGCCTGGAAGAGACTCTGCACCATTTACCAGTCCACTAACCTTGCTAACCAGCTCTTCGTCTTCAAGAGGCTCGTCACCCTCCGAGCCAACGAAGGCGACGACATCATGGAGATCGTGCAACAGATTGAGTCCTCGCTGCCGAGTACGTAGCCACCGGGTGGAAGGTCGACCCTCAGCTGCAAGCCATGATCTTCCTCCTGTCCTTGCCGGACAGTTGGAGTCCCATTATCACCGTAGTGGGCGGCTGGTCCGCCGATGAGCTGAAGTATCCGAAGGTGGCTGAGTACGTCCACAATGAATGGATGCGGCGTGGTGGGAGAGAGAGCGGGGCAACGTCAAGTTCCGCCTATGCCGTCCGCCCTCAAGTTGGAGGGGGAGGCAAGAAGGGGAAGGGTGCCAAGCAGGGCACCAAGAGAGGTGACAACAAGGGGGAGTGCTACAATTGTGGCAAACAGGGCCACTACGCACGCGACTGCCCCAACAAGAAGTCGGACCAACCCGGGAAGGGCGGGAAGAAGGACACCCAAGCCATGATGGCCAGGGAGTCTACCGACTTGACAGATCCGGAAGTCACGGTGATCCACTCCGGATCAGGCCGCCACACACAATGCAACCGGGTGGCATTTGTCACCTACGGTGTCACCGAGCGGCGCATGATAGTGGTCAACGGCAAAACGGAGTTGGCCGCGGGTGAAGGCAATGTTTGCATTGAGTCGGTGGTGAACGGGAAAATCATTCTGTGCACCATCTACGACGTGCTCCACATGCCCAACTTTGGGGCAAACCTGCTGTCAGTGAGCCACCTTACCGACAAGGGGCTCGAGGTACTCTTCAACAAGAAAGAGGCCATCATCCGGAAGGAGGGGGATGGCGAGGTGATTGCACTTGGCAAGAGGGAGGAGGACCTGTACCAAGGTTCTTGCCGATGCGGCGAGGACTGACGCCGTCAACCTCATGATGAAGGATGAAGGAAACCTGAACCTATGGCACCGACGCCTATGTCACATCGCTCCCTCAACTGTGAGGGATATGACGAAGAAGGAAGTGGTGTGGGGTCTTGAGGTCAAGGACCTCGATGCAGCCAAGAATTTCGTGTGCGAGCCATGCATGGTCAGCAAGGCGACACGGCAGCCGTTCGATGGCAAAGGGACGCGTGCATCGGTGAAGCTGGAGGTGGTCCACACTGATGTGTGCGGACCATTCGAGAGCTCCATCGGGGACGCTCGCTACTTCGTGACCTTCATCGATGATCACAGCCGCAAGCTCTACCTCTACATCATCAAGAGGAAGAGTGATGTCCTGACATGTATGCAGGAGTTTGTGGCGGCAGTGGAGCGGCAAACAGGGTTGAAGGTGAAGGCGTTTCGGAGAGACAACGGCGGCGAGTACGAGGGTTGCTCGGCATGGATGAAGAGCAAGGGGATCGCGTGGCAGAAAATGACGCCACACTCTCCGCAGCAGAATGGTGTCACCGAGAGGGCGAACCGCACCATCCTCAACATGGTCCGGTCCATGTTGAGTGATGCCGGCCTCGCGCAGCGGTTTAGGGGCGAGGCGGCACGAACAGCAGCGTACATCATGAACCTGACGCCAACGAAGCCGCTAAAAGATGCGGAGTCCAAGGTGTGGAAGACGCCACAAGAAGTGTGGAGCGGGAGGAAGCCAACTGTGGCACACCTCCGCATATTTGGTTGTGTTGCACATGCTGTTGTGCAGGCACGGAAGGGGCAGGGCAAGCTGGACCCGCGGACTCGCCGGTGCATCTTCGTCGGATACAAGAACAGGAGCAAGGCGTACCAGCTCTTCGACCCACGGAGGCAGCAGATTATGACGAGTCACGACGTCACGTTCGACGAGGACAGCCGTTGGACGGACAAGGACGCGGGTCTCTCCAAGCGGGGGGAGTGAATGCCACTTCTCGAGGGGGAGATGCCAGAGGACGCAAAAGAGGGTGACGTCCGAGCGGCTCCAACTGGCGGCAACCATCCGGGGGATGGGGGAGCGGCTGATTTGCATTCAGCCGAGTCGGACAATGAATCCAAAGCGCCAGCAGCAGTGGAGCTGAATGAGGAGGCGGGGAGTGAGCCCGCATCTCCACGGTCCCCAAGAGAGGGGGAGCAGGCCAGCGGTGCGAGTGGCGCCGAGAGAGGGCAGCAGCAGTAGCAGCCTCAGCAGCAGCAGCCCCGAAGAAGCGGACGCGCAAGGAGGATGGCAAAACGGTACGATGCCACACCGGGCTTTTGGCCTGGGTTTGTTCGAGCGTTCTTTGCGCAAGAGGAGCCCAAGACTGTCAAGGAGGCGTTGCAGCGGAAGGATGGGGCTGAGTGGGAGGGAGCTATAAAATCTGAGCTCGCCTCCCATGAAGAGAACGACACTTGACAGCTGATTGACAGGCCGGAGGGCTCCAAGTTGATCTTCAAGAAAAAGCTCACCAAGGAGGGGAAGGTGGAGTGGTACAAGGCGCGACTGGTGGCGAAGGGGTACACAAAGCGGAAGGGTGAACACTACGAAGAAACCTTCACACCGGTGGCCAAGTTTGCCTACATCCGCTCCATCCTCTCGGTGGCGATGGCGCGCGACTACGAAGTCCACCAAATGGACGTGAAAACTGCGTTCCTCAACGGCGACCTGGACAAGGAGGTCTTCATGGAGGTACCGGAGGGGGTGGACGCGCCGTCGGGGAAGGTGTGTTGGCTTTGCAAGGCGCTCTACGGGCTGAAGCAAGCGCCACTTATGCGGTACCTAAAAATGGACAGCTTCATGGCCAAGCTTGGCTTCAAGAGATGCGAAGTGGACTAGAGTGTGTACGTGCGGAAGCAGCCGGGGTTACACCAGATCGTGGTCCTTTACATGGATGACCTCATCCTCATGTCATCGGACGTGGAGGAGTTGGTGAACCTGATGCGGCAGCTGGGCGGTCGGTTCAAAATGACCGACATGGGCGAGCTTGAGTACTACCTCGGCGTCGCCATCAAGAGGTACCACAAGACATGCACACTGGGGATGGGACAGGCAAAGTACATGCAAGAGGTGCTCCGCCGCTACAACATGGAGGAGTGCAACCCCATCGGCACCCCGATGGGGTTGCACTCCTCCAGTCCGCATTGGGGAGCATCATGTACGCTATGGTGGCAACACGGCCCGACCTGGCCTTCACGGAGGGCCATGCGAGCCGCTATGTTGCTGACCCCGGGCCACTGCATTGGCAAGCGGTGAAGCGGATCCTCCATTATCTCAAGGCAACAAAACAGTCACGGCTTGTGTTTGGAGGGGGAGCGCGTGACGACTCCCTCGAGTTAGTCGGCTACTCCGATGCCGAATGGGCTGGTGATGTGGATGACAGAAAATCAACGTCGGGGTACGTGTTTGTGCTTGGTGGTGCAGCAGTTTCATGGGCAAGTAGGAAGGAGGACTCCGTGGCGCTGTCCAGCACCGAAGCGGAGTACATCGCGCTCGCGGAAACCGCAAAGGAGGTGGTGTGGCTGCGACGGCTGCTAAAGGAGATCGGCGTACCACAAAGCAAGCCGACGGTACTCAACGTGGACAACATGAGTACCATCAGCCTGACACAGAACCCGGTGTTGCACAGGAGGACCAAGCACATCGAGATCCGGCATCACTACGCGCGGGACTTGGTGGTGAAGGGAGATGCGGCTATTGTGCATTGTGGCACTAAGCGCATGCTCGCCGACGCCATGACCAAGGCACAGCCCAAGGGCAGGCACGAAGCGAGCTGCATGGAGCTCGGTCTGCACTGTGAAGATTGAAATGCTACAGGTTCCAAGGATAAGGCATCAAGGCTGCGGTGCAAGGGGGAGATTGTTGACATGGTGTGCCCCTTGCCATTAGTGCCGTTGATCGTACTCCCTGGTTCGACCGCTCAAGAGTGGTCTAAAACCTGATCTGACTTTAGATTTGGACTCCTTGGAGTTTTCCATGCAGGATCGAGCTTTGAATCGCTCAATTTGAGTGAGTATTCAGAAAGTTAGCCTAGCCCGAAATTCGGGTGTTGGGGGGGTGGAATCTGGTACCCGCCATTGGTGGCGGGATAATCCACCACCAGTGATCCGAGTTCGTCTCCAACGACCCCCAAATGTACCAGGGCCATAAAGGAAGCAACCAGAAGACTCTCCTTGACCAGGGTGAACTTCTCCTTGACTTTAGGGCGAGGAAAGGCGTTCCGACGAGTCATCGTCGAAGCACCTCCCGTTGCCCAGAGTGCAAGGCAAGATGGGCGGTTCCACCAAGGTTTACTTCGACGGCCATAGCAGGGGCTCTACTGCTCCAATTTGGGCGTGCTTGGATGAGTTGGAAATCTTAGATCACACGCTATAAGGACCTGATGTAATCTCACTACGTTAAATAACAAGAACGTGTTTCGATTCAGTTCTACTGAATGTGACGTACTCTGCCCACTCACATCCGTGATCCTTGTGCTCCACACTCTTCACCATTGGTGTCCATTGGCTGCCCCAAACACTGGTAGCATGCTTCAGTGAGAGCTAGGCATCCTTGAGGGTGCCTCTACACCCACTAGAGCCAACATATGCCTTATGCACGCTCTTATAGCAAAGGAAGAGGTACGACTTTGTCTGCGGCTCCAGCTTGCTATCGCGCCGCTGCGTAGCCTGCACCATCGCTTGCGCCTTACACTCGAACACTTTCAGGTGTGCCACAATTGCATTACGTCCACTCCAAACCTCTTGCGGCATCTTCCAGCCGCTCTTCCCATTCAGCACCGCTATAGGAGTGAGGTTGATGGTGTAGCTCGCCGTATGCACAGCTTCTGCCCAGAAGCTTTGCGACAATTCCGCATCAACATGGTCCGTACCATGTTCAGCAACGTTTGGTTCGCCCGCTCTACCATGCCATTTGACTAAGACGACTATGGTCTATTTTGTTCCCATTTAATGCCCTGCTTCTTCATCCACCCGCTACTGCCCATGTACTCTCCGCCATTGTCGCTGCGTAGCGCTCTGACCTTGTGGTCAGTCTGCCTCTCCACCGCGGCGACATACTCCTTCAGCCGGTCCAAGACCTCGCCATTCCGCTTCATCAAGTATACATAGAGTTTTTTGCTGTTGTCATCAATGAAGGTGACGAAGTAACGGACGTCGCTCTTTTACACCATCTTGAATGGTCCACACACGTCGTTGTGCACGACCTCTAGTAGGTACGAGGCGCGATTCACGTTCTCGTTGAATGGTTTGCGGCACGCCTTGCCCAAAATGCATGGCTTGCACCTTTTGTGTTTTCCTGCATCTGTCACCTCTTCCGCACCGTTGATGACGAGGCCGCATACCAGCTCGTGCTTTGCCATCTCCTTCACGACTGCGGGTGAGGAATGCCCTAGTCGTCAGTGCCAGAGCTCCAGATCAGCTGCCCCTCCTTTGGCCAGGTTTACGGTGCGTTCCTGGAAGTCTGCTGAATCTGTCGCCGCGGGGACCACCTTGGTCTCCACAATGTAGAGCCCTCCCTCGTGCTTAGCCTCCAGCACGGGCTCGCCGCCACCGTCGTTATGTACGACCCCCCCCCCTTTCTCCTGAACAACACCTTGCATCCCTTGTCCGTCAAGAGGCTGACGCTTCGAATTTCAGCCAAGCCGGGTACGTGCTGCACATCCTTGATGACGCGCTGCACGCACTTCCCACCAGCCACTACCTCCACGTCCACGTCTCCTTGGCCAGCCGCCGGCTCGACCTTGTCGATCGTGACCACCATGGATTTGATCTGGGTATGCTCCTCCGATCTGGAGTCAAGGCATCGCCGGTTGGCCTTCTTGCCTTAGGCATCTGCGTTACCGGCCTTTGCCTCCTCAGTACACTCACGAGCCCAGTGGCCCTCCTTGTCGCAAATACGGCATGCACCCTTCTTGGCGTCCTTCTTGCCACTGCCATGTCCGCCACCTCCTTTGGCCCCGCTTCCGCCACCACGCATTTTGGTGACGAGGGCCGACGAGAAAGACGAGGACTCCCCGCAACTCTGTCGCAGTGCCTCATTGCAGATGCAGTCCGTGATTGCGCCATAGGTGAGCTTGTCCTCTGCCCATCCTCCCAAGACAGTGATGAGAGGGCTCCAACTATCAGGAAGGGCCATGAGGAGGGCCATCGTCTGCAGCTGCGTGTCGATCTTCCACCCCACATTGTTGCATTGGGAGGCAAGCAACTCGATCTGCTGCATGGTGGAGATGACATCATCTCCCTCCTCGATTGTCACTGTCAGGAGTCGGTTCATTGTGAAGATTTTGTCTTCAAGAGGCTTGGATTGATGGATGGCGTAGAGTATTTGCCAAGCTTCGGCTGCCAGCTTGCAGCCGTGGAAGTAGCCCCACTGCGACTCAGGCCGTCCCGGACACTAGCAGCATGAGCGCCTTTGTGTTCTTCTTTGCGAAGGCCTCCTTATGCACTTCCGTCACCGTCGCTTTGTCGAGGACTTCCGGTCCCTTCATGACCTCCAGCAGCCCCTTATGCGCGAGGTGCAGCTTGAAGTGTCACCTCCATAGCCCTTAGCCAGGGCCACCTACATACTTCTGGATGGGTTGCGTCTCCTTTTGTGCCATGTGCACAGTCTTCAAATCCAGGACCTCAAAGTTTGACGGCGATGTTGTCCATGAAGACAGTCCCGTCCGCCGCAAAAGCCGTGAGTAATTTGTGGACCGGTCAGGGATGTGGGCCCATAACCCTCTGTAGAAAATGGCCCTCAGGTGGAGGCATTTTCGACGTGCCCCGACCGGGTCTGCACTTGGTGTCCATGGCTTTCTCTGTCTGGGCGTGGGTTCTGAGTCTAAGCGTGAGCTTTCTGGTCGCCTCACGCTATGTTTCTGGGAGTGGAAGACAGTTGTGAGATGGTCACTTTTGCAAAGGGAATAACACAATTTTGCATTAGTTTTTTAACATAGACATGATCTGAACATTTGTAGGGCTAGTCATGAGGCGTCCAATGCACCAAACTTTGTGCAAATCCGATCAACGTAGCTCTCGCTACGTGAGCCGAAGCACGGCATCCCAAACCAGCCGCTCAGCCGGCGGCGCCCACCACGTCGCCCGTCGATGCACCTTCACACATCAAGGACCCATCAAAACGCCATTCCGGAGGCGCAGATGTCCCTACTCGTAGTGGCGGTGCCCCTCGCACCTTTGGGGTCTGTTTCAATGAGTTAATCATCGAGTTTGGTGATGGGGATTGATGTGGTTCGAAACCTATTCATGGATCTGCAGTCGGAATTTTGACGAAGTCCCCAAGTAATAAACTCTACTGAAGGTTTTGGACTCGGAGCCAGGATTTTGGCTAAGTCCCTCGGTAACAAAACTGCACTACTGACATCCGGCAAATCATCCACCGGACGCCTCAGCAGCCTTCCGGAGCAAAATCCGCAGATGGAATTTTGTTACTCGGTCCAGAAGTCAAACCGCGGCCGACTCCCAGCGCCGCCGTGCTCACCCCAACTTTGGAAGCCCATATCTCCCTCATTACTTTTCTGATTCCGATGAAACAACTTCCAACAGATTCAGCAAGTCGTCAACTTTCAAGGGAAATCTTCCATTATAGGATTCGAGCAATCCTCGAGTCTCCAGATCCGACTGCAAGGAATTTCCTCTCTCTTGCAGCTCGTCATCGCCTCCCAACGTCGCAATTGGGCATGCAGAGGGACAAATCTTCAACAACCACTACGTAATAAACAAGATAGTTGATAAATTGAGGTGTGAATGCATTGATTATGCTGTTGGCAGCTTGTCGACACAAAGCCAAAGCTGAACCTTATTGTCGGAGTTGCTTGGACCTCTGAAATGTGTTTATCTTAGCTGTGAATATCGGAGTTGTGTGAAAGAAATCCGGGATTGTATTGCGTTTGCACTCTCCTTACATCATTTGCTTTCGATTTTGAAAGAGCACCTTTTAGACATATCAAGAATCAGTTTGTAGTATATGCTAATCTAATACCTCCATCACCCATCAGCACATACAAAAAGTGTATCCCCCAGACTATGGAATTCTAGTAGCTGCCACATTTAGAGGGAAGTGACCTAATTTTTCTTCTGATATGGCAGCGGCCATCTTTCACAGTCCTCCCACCGGGTTGATGGCTTAGTCGCTCAGCCCGTGCGTCGTGGGCGACTTTGTTCTGAGACAGTTTTCCTTGACAATCTTGATCGAGTTCGAACAGTCTTCACACGTTCAGAGGTAGTCACCTTCGACACCTTCATCCCCTTCAACCCCTGAGCTGCACATACACATGTCAATGGTCAGTTTTTGAGCAGAAAAATTCACCACAAAGAACTTCACACTGAAAAACATACATACCCTGAGTACGTGATTCATCTAGATTCTCCTTGGCTGCGGGAACTGGCTGGTTGCGTAGACTTGCTGATCCCTGCTCCAATGAGACGTGCTCCATGGTTAGAGGAACGGCCGTCCTCATGGTCTGGGTGATGTTTGCTAACGCGTTGACGTAGCTCTGAATGATGAACAAACGTTACATCAGTCAAAAACAATCAATATTTCTGTATCGCATCACAGTCTATGATACAGGAATGTGTTTCTAACACTGCTTGACGTGGAACTGCCACTCTTGAAGGGACTGCTGCAATAATTCTGCATAGTCAGAAACAATAAATTAGTTCAAGCTTTTGTTGTGAGATGCAGGAATCATCGTAGATGTATTCAATGGAAAACGTACATCCGGTATCTATAATACGCTTGCCCCTGATGATCACCCGTTCCAATCCATTGCAGAAGTTATTGCTCGCTTCATATAATCCTTTCAAGTATTCTCTCACCATGTGAAGGATTTCTTTCCATTTCCATGATATTTTGCGGCGGGCTCCTTCGGAAATGTGGAGCAAGAGGCTGTCTGTAACAACCTTCTGCCGTCATTCCAGTAAATGTTCTGTCGGCTTGTCCACCCTTTGCCCTGGAGCTCGCCAGATGAGCTGTCAGGTTGACAAACACTTCCTGCACAAATACAACAATATCACTGACTTCATTCAATACAATTGTTACATCTACAATGGGAGAAGAGAAACATTAACTTCACCTGAAATTACCGATTCATGCTGGTTGGCATCTGGCTGAGTGCAGAAGACAAGCTCATCCAAGGGAGTTTGATCTGCCTGCTGCGAAGACTGAACAACATTCAAACACTGATGAGGAAAACCACCACCACTTCCAACTTGTTGCCCATACGCAGATAGGTCCTGCTGCTGCTGACCGGCAAAAAAACACTCACAAGCCTGGTTCAGATGCAAAGAATTTACGCTTGTTAAGCATGCCAGGGTGGCTATGCATGCAAAATTCAGACAATTGGGAAAACGTACCCGAGCAGGTGTTGGTACTCCAGGCGGCTGCAGGTTTGAGACTCCTCCACAAGTAGTCCCAAGAGTTGCACCTTCAGTCGGAGGTGGTGCTGTTCCTTTGGCACACTGCGCAATCTGTGACGACTGAACGGCTTCTGTTGGCTGACTGTCTTGCACGGACTGACCACAATCAGTGGACTGAGCCACCTCCGTTGACTGACCAACTTCCGCAGCCTGTATGTCTTGCGTGGACTGGCAAGGTTGCGTGACCTGCACGACTTGCGACGACTGAGCGGGGGGCGGGAACTGAACGGCTTCCGGAAACTGAATGCGTGGATACTCACTGACGAGCGAAGACTCACCGGCTTGCGTACCTTGACCGGTCTGCGGAAGCTGGCCGGTCTGTGTGAGCTCGCCAGACTGCGGGACTTGACCAGACTGCGGGACCTGACCGGCCTGCGGGACCTGACCGGACTGCGGGACCTGACCGGCCTGCGGGGCCTGACCGGCCTGTGGGACCTGACCGGCGTGCGGCACCGAACCAGCGTGCCAGACCTGACTGGCCTGCGGGACCTGACCGGGCTGCAGGATCTGCCCGGGTTGCGGGGCCTGCCCGGGCTGCGGGACCTGACCGGGCTGTGGGACCTGACCGGGCCGTGGGACCTGACCGGGCTGCGGGACCTGACTGGGCTGCGGGACCTGACCTGACTACGGGACCTGACCGGACTACGGGAACTGTCCGGACTGCACGAACTGACCGGACTGCGGGAACCGACCGGTCTGCGGGAACAGACCAGACTGCGGGAACTGACCTTATTATGGGAACGGACCGGACTGTGGGAACTCACCGGACTGCGGGAACTGACCGGACTGTGGAAACTGGCCGGACTGCGGGAACTGGACAAACTGCGGGAACTTGTCGGACTGTGGGAACTGAGCGGACTACAGAAATTGACCTAACTGCGGGAACTGACCGGACTGCGGGAGTTGACCAGACTGACCTCGCTGCGGGAACTGGCTGGACTACAGAAACAGACTTGGCTGCAGGAACTGACCAGGTACAGGGAACTGACCACGACAGGCTGCGGCAGGGGCAGTAGCAGGGGCAGACAGATGGGCAGCAGCAGTAGCAGCGATAGCGGTAGCAACAGCTACGGCGGCAGAGGCAGAACTTTCTATACCTCTCCCAGTGTGAACCGAGGGGCGTCCGACGTGACGGTCACACGCCGAGCCCTTGGGATAAACCTCCCAATCCTCGACCCCTTGGTGTGTGGGCCAACCCTTGAGATGTCGCACGACCCTCTCCTAGCAGCAAGACAGCTGCTAATGACCGAGGTTCCTGCTGTGCGACTCTCCCAGCGGTGTTTGCACCAAGGTGCGCTGCGGAAGACTTGTAGGATCGAATGGACGTGTACAAGGCAATGCATGGAATCCGAGGGCTGATAAAAGAATGAATCCTTTGAATTGATAGATCAGTACAAGGCAATGTACAGAGTCTCTGGGTAAGATTGGCATGCCTAGAGTAACCCCTAGGCTTCCTTATGTAACAAACCCTTTGAGTCAGCCGAGAGCCCCTCGGTACTATGAAGCCCTCTGCTGAGGTGCAATTACACAAATAACATATGCATCATGTAGAATGCATTGAGAGCTTTCCAACGCATCAAATAATGCCTCAATGTGTGAGGAAATGGCTAAGTTACGGCTGTTTGAATGTTCCACGCGTGACTACCGCTGGCAGCACCGCCAGCGGGGGTCACGGCCGCCCAAAGCGCCCTTGCTTGTGAATGCAGCTCTAGCCGCCATCCCGAAGCGCCCATGGACCCAAATGAACCTTGCCTCATTGGCTCAGCATCTATCCAGGGGCACTTTGGCTGCAGTGGACGAGAAAGTCGGTCCACCGTGCTCGGGATCAAACCGGCAAGTCTACTGTTTCTGGAGGTGCGCCACCCACCTTTGCACGGCCGTATCTTTCTTGTCCCTGCACCAAATGAACCGGTTCTTGGGTCCATTTCATACGGTTTTTCACTTGAAATACAATAGATTCATCAAAACATGCATCTGAAGTCAGCATGATGATGTAATCACCGCCTTGACCAGCGGCTCCCATAACACCCAGACTGAGCAGGTACAGACACGTGTCCACCGTCTACGGTGGACGCGCATGAAACTTCTTGGGTCATGATTTCCTGGAGGCAGACGTCAGCTGTGGCTGCGGCGGCACGTTTCTCAGTGTTGTGTGCATGCCTAGCAGCACAACTAACAATAGTTTTGGCAGCAACAAGCCCAGATGGTGAGGAGTCAGTCATTTCAGGTCTTCTCTTCCTCGTCGGAGGAGACTTTGCTTTCGCAGTATCAAGATCATCAAGTTTCTACAAATAACATAGAGAGCTCACTGTCACGTCTCCATGTTTAATTCAGTACTGCTAAACTGCTCTTCAAATTGTGAGTTATCATACCGGTTGGTTCCACTACGATCTTGCTGATTCAAGTTTTGCCGCACCGATAGGACTTATAGAGCGACCTCTTGAACTTCTTGTGAGGGTCAGGGTGCTCAATCTGATGTCATCTTTCTCTTTGCGGTAAGGATTCTTCAGAACCCAAGGCTGCTGAAAAAATGCCTCAAAGTCAAGTGTAACAGCATTTTTTCGATCACCATCACCCTTCGCCTTCTCACGCACAATCTTCTACGCAATATGTGTTTGAATAACGAGCCACAACGTTGAAAGGCATGCTTTTTTAAACCTCTGCAGCTTCTGGAAGTCTTCAGAGTGAAGAGTCATTGCAAAGAATCCTATTACTTTGTGAGGTTTCCTCCATGGCTTCCATCCAATCGCCATTCCGCATGCGCCCATCTTTGCTAACCATTCAGCTTTTGGCACAGTTATGAGGTCTGCATACTAAAACAATTGTAAATGTGGTCTTAGGTCATGTCACACACATACATCTGCATGCGAGGAAAGTGAAAAGATTTGCGGATCGTGCCTTCTGAAGTGCCGAAGAAGGTGAACGGGTGGAACAATGGAACAACGTCTTACGTTGTGCCGGCTGCTCCAGAAGCCATGCCAGCTGCGGTGGAAGGGGACGACGTCACTGTGGAGGCAATTGTTTCTCCTAAAGTCCCATCTGAACTTGCTGCAACCGATGAAGAAAGAACGATTGATTTTGGCTCCCTCATCTCTTTCCTACCACATACGCGAGGGCGCGACGAAGCTAATCTGCGGTTCTGAGGAGAGAAAGGGGATTCTCCGGCTATCCCGCTCGACGTTGAGATGTTGAGTTCCCCTGTGACACACGTGTCCTCCTCCAACATACCACGGAACGTCCTCCTGTGAGGCATCCTACCGGCAGTCTCCCATGAGGTGCTTCACGGGTAATACTCCAAGTTGTAACCCTAGGGTTTTCTCATTTGACGGCATCACAAAAATGCCCAAGTGTTAGCACCTACGCCTGCAACGAAGTGCCGGAAGTGTCAAAACCTATCAAAATGCATCAAAGCAAGTGAAATGGAGGATAATACGCACCTAGTACCGGGGAAACCTCTGAGTTGTTGATCCAAAGTGGAAAACACAGTAGATATAAGAAAGATTTGCCTATTGCGGAAGAGATGAACAAGAAATCCTGTTCATACAGAAGGAATATGAGGTTCCGCATAACGGTAGAGGACGGTTCTGCTGACAAAGCAGGAAAACACTGTTGAATCGGACAAACAAGCATATCCGGTTTACGGAACAGGTTTCCTTGTTTCAACACTTAGCAAAGAGATTGGAAGGCTAGCTGACGAAACAAGATTGTTCCGTCGAGGAAAATGGTTTTCCATGTTCCGTGAAACGAAACAGATAATGTTTCCCATTTCTGTCAACCAAAGAGGTTAATTGCACTTCGTTGCGATTCACGAAAATGGAAAACAGTTTCTAGTTTCTGAGAATGGAATAGGTAACACTTATCCTGTCATTGAAACTTCTAGAAGTGCCGTTTCAGATAACAAAAATGGTTAAACTGTTTTGAATCTTTGTTCAAACAACAGACAGGCCTATTTTGTTTCCTTTCTGATTCACAAACATTCTTGTTTAAACAAAGAGGCATGAAACACGTTTCTTGTGTATGTCATCCATATCATTATGAAAATCATGTCTCCTTTCACCAAAGAGAAATGGCAATTCCATTGCGTCGAAGATGGAAAACTCAAGTTGTATACGAAACGGAAGCTTGCGTATGAATGTCATGTGTCCATACCTGTCCTGTCCTTCCATTTATTGGCCTCATAAGCCGGACATGACGCAAAGCACAATTCCTCTCTTGTTTTTCCTGTCTCGTCGCACAATGCAGGACGCATGCGTTTCCCTATTCCTGTAAGACGAAGAGGTAATTACCTTTATCATTAACCACTGTGGGCTAGTCCATCACCATTTTTTTGCGTCAAAGACGAAAACGTGTTCCGCTTTGAAGAATGAAAAATGGCTTCCGGATAGTAGGCGAGGCCTCTTGTTTGATTCACCAAACGGACTTATTCCCATTTCGACATGGAGTCATGAAAGTCGTTTCTTGTTCCTATCATTCAAATCAGTGTAAGAGTCGTCTTTCTTGTCATCAAATGAGGAATGCAACTGAGGGTTTACTTTTGGATGTCAGGTGTCCGTACTAGGTTTTTCCTTCAAACGTTTGCTAGTCTTCTCTGAAGTCAACACAGAATTCCTCTTTTTTTTCCCTGTCTCATTCGACAATGCACGGCAATTACGTTTCCCACTCCTCTTAGACCAAGACGCACTTACCTGTTTTGTTTATAGTTGTGGATTAGTTCATTCCGGACTATCACCATTTTTTCACTCTTGTCAGACCGAGACGCAGTTACCTGTTGCGTTTATGGTTGTGGATTAGTTCATCCTTGACTATCAACGTCTGTTATAGTGCAGTTACTTGTGTCGGATGGAATGCTGTGGCCAGGCACTAGTCGCTTGTTTTTCCATTTTTGCTACATCTAACGTGAAAACGTTTTTGGTGAATGAAAATGGAGTATTTCTTGGTAGACGGAGAGGTTTCCTGTTCTCTTCACCAAACGTGCATATTCCCGTTATGAGAAGGGGTCATCAAACACGTTTCTCATTCTTGTCTTCCTGATCAGTGCGAAAGTCTTTGTTCGCGTCACCAAACAGGAATACTCTTTTGATATTGTGAAAGAGTAACAATATAATAAGTGTCAAAAACGAGTGTTTGCTTCTGGATGTCATGTGTCGCTACTAGATTTGTCCTTTGACAGCTTGCTAGTCTTAGCCATCTTGGATGTCGATTTTCCCTTTCGTTTTCCCTATCTCGTTGGACACTGCAGGGCAAATGTGTTTCCTACTCTTGTCAGACGAAGATGAAATCACCTGTTTCATTTACGATTATGGGTTCATCCATTCTGGGAAGAATGGACAACAGTAGCTAGTTTCACTATTTCTGTCATGTCAAACGCGAAAACGTGTTCCGCTGATAAAAATGGAAAACGACTTCTGGATAGAAGCGAGGCCTCTTGTTTCATTCACCAAACGGACTTTTTCCCATTTTGACACGGAGTCACTAAACATGTTTCTCAATCCCGTCATTCAAATCAGTGGAAAATTTGTGTTTCGTATCATCAAACAAGAATGCAACTGAGGGTTTTCTTCTGGATGTTATGTGTCGGTGCCAGATTTGTCCTTTGAACGTTTGCCAGTCTTAGCCAAAGTTGATGCAAAATTCCTCTTTTTTTTCCCTTTCTCCTTGGACAATGGAGGGAGATTGTGTTTCCACTCCTGTCAGACCGAGACGCAGTTACCTGTTTCATTTACGGTTGTGGATTACTTCATTCCAGACTATCGGTGTTTGTTCACTCTTGTCAGAACGAGATGCAATCACCTGTTTCATTTACGGTTGTAGATTAGTTCATTCCGGAATATCAGCGTCTGTTCTAGTCTGGTGACCGGCTGTGCTTGACTGCCCTCTCTGCCATCTCTTTGGCCATTGTGCGGCCTTGTCTTCATTCTTATCCTCATGGCAGCAGCATCGACCTTTGCTGCACTTGAATCTACCTCAGCACTGCCACTGTTGCTGCACTGCAGCCGTCACAGCCCAATTTTTTCATGGCTCTCTCCTCAGGCTGGTGTTTTTGCTCTTCCAGTCTCTCCTCCCGACCATGGACCTTTTGCTCAGTGGAAGTGTCTTCACTCCTTCTGCCAACCTGACGTCACTGCCCGAGTCACCTCCAATCTACTCACTCTCAGACGAAGAGGAGGCCACCATCAACGAGTCCTACGTCACACTGTGGGAGGCAGAACAGCTGCGCGACAAGGCTCTCGAGAATCTGTGCCAGCATCACGTCTATGTGACGGGCGAGTACGACTCAGATGAGGCCACAATGTATGGTTAATTGTAGGCATTTTATTCACTGCTAGATGTGTGTATAGGTACTTGCATAGAAAGATAGCTTCATAGAAAGTTATGAGGATAATAAATTATTTCTTGATGTTTTGGCCATTATACGTCTGTTAAGATTTTGTTGCAACACATGATTTATTTACACAATTCAACAGTTCTCCTACATTGACTTCTAGGCTCTTTTTTATATATGCACAACAATTTCACGTACACACGGGACACTTTCACTCATATACGGGACACTTGATCGGACGAGCTCCTCCTCCCCTCCCCCCCCCCTCAAGTGGAGGAGGCGAGTGTACGAGAGAATTTTTGTGGTGGAAGTCACGAAAAATACAATAGTGTACATCTTGTAACTTCTTGGAATATATCACACACGAGTACACTAGTGTCTATGTTCAATACGCCCCCCCCCCCCTTCCCTCCATACACCATCTCATACACTTGTCTCATACACTTTATCATTTGGGAGGGGAGAGGGGTGGAGACACGGGTCCGTCAACTTCGCTTGGTCCA
>SZWC01010207.1:7979-26689 GCA_023375785.1 Penium margaritaceum
CAGCCACTTGGAAGCCGAAGTGGGCGGAAAGCTCCACGAGCTGCGAGCCATTCAGACGCTGGTGCACATGCTTCAAGCAAAGACATCATGCCATGTCATGTCATGTCATGTCATGTCATGTCATGTCATGTCATGTCATGTCATGTCATGTCATGTCATGTCATGTCATGTCATGTCATGTCATGTCATGTCATGTCATGCCATGTCATGTCATGTTTTTTTTTCTTATGTTTTTTCTTTAGATTTTTATAGATGGTCCGGGCAGAAAACACCTCCCACTGGGCTCCCTTCCGAGAGCTGCTACTTGGGCAACCGTTGATGTCATGTCATGCCATGCCATGCCATGTCATGTCATGCCATGCCATGCCATGTCATGTCATATCATGTCATGTCACACACTCGATGGGCGAGTCAAAAATCACAAAAAAGGTAACCCAAGTTAGTTACTCGCCCACTCATCCACTGTGTCCAAATCTAGCACCGTGTCTTTCCAACACTTCACTCCATGTCATGACGGCCGCAGACCATGTCTTCCCAGGGCTGCGATGCACCGTCGTCAAGATCACAAGAGAAACGGTGAAAGGAAGAAAAAGTGTGCATGCTCTTTCTGCGCCCTCGCGGGGGCTCGACCTCACCCCACTCCCCATCACCATCTCACAACGCGGGAGCACCCAGGCGACTGTCGTCAGCCAGATGGCCACTTTTTCTTTGTGGTTTTTGCAGATGGCCCTGGTCACTGGGCCCAGCCCTGGCTGGCGCCTGTGGCTCCACCAGCCATGAAGCCTGTCCCTCAGTTCAAGAACCCCAACCCACCAGCCATGAGGTCGAAGAAGTCTGCGAGTCGTACGTTGGGGTTGCCTGTCTTGGCCTGCAGGAGGGATTCGAGGTGCACGCACAGCTGCGCGGGGATGGTGTCACGCACGCCACCGCCGTCCACGCACAGCACCGCCAGCTTACCGCCAGGCCTGGGGCTGGGAGGAGCCATGCCCTGCTGCACCACAGCAGCGGGCGGGGACTTCACACAACCGTCTCCACCATGCCTTCCTCTGGCACGGGTCGTCCGGCGTTGCCTGTGGTGGAGATGTGGGCGGTGGGGCCGCAGGCCAAAGCCATGGTGGAGGTGCTGCTGCTGCTGCTCTTGCTGCCGCTGATGATGCTGCTCCTGCGGCTGCTGCTCCTGCGGCTGCTGCCAGTGCTGCTGCTGCTCCTGCTGGTGGTGGTTTTGCTGGAGGAGGCGGCGGTTGCGTTGGCCATGGGCAGGACAGGGTAAGCAGTCATCAGGAACCTCACGTGCGGCAATTTTCCGGTCGTCACCAAGGTGATGCCGCATGAGCGAGCCCCGCAACCGCTTGCCCCACCTCTTCAGAAACGACGGCGAGCTCTGCTGCTCACCATTCAGCTCTCGCTGCCCTTCCTGGTGTCCCTGCTCCTGCTCTCTGCTCCTCATTCCCTCTCCGTCCTCTTCTGATCCACGCAACCCCTCTCCTCCAGCATCCGACGTTCCACCTGCCGCTGCTGTCGCTGACTCTGGTTGTGCGGCTGTTGCCTCTGCTGCCTCCGGATGAGGTGCTGCCACTGAAGCTCTCGGAGATATCAATGGTGGTGTTGCTCCTGCTGCTGCTTCCTCTCCTGTTTCTGTGGCTACTCCTGTTGATGCTTCTGTCGCAACACGCGTTTGAGGTGCCAGAGGCATCGCTGCCTTGGATGCCATGGCTGTTGGCAGAAGCCTGCTGGCAGTGACTCTCTGCACCTACTTTGATTCTCCCTCCTCCTCATGTGCCTTCAAGATCACAACTTTGCCCCACCGATTTACTAGTGGAGCTGCACTGCACCACACGACACAACACCGCACCACACTGCACCGCACCACACCGCACCGCACCGAACCGGACTGCACAGCACTGCGTCTCTGCTGTTGGGGTTTCCGCATCTGCTGGCCTGTGGCAGAGGGGGACGTGTGCTTCCTCCTCCGTCCGAGGAACGGCTGCACTGCACTGCACGTTGTGCGCGCTGCAGAGTGCGCACCAGATGAAGCCGCAACGGCACCTGATTTTTTTCTTCAAATGAGTTTTGGGGATGACCAGTTGGGCGCTACATGTTTCTTGATCAGAATCGTTTTGAAAGCGTTCCTTTTTGCCCTGGGAAGCTTCAAGGAAGGCGGAGGATGCGGCGCACGTGCAGCACTGTTGCAGTGCGTCAGTCTCGTGAAGACTGAGGCGTCGGTGTCCTCTTTACTCACGCAAACTTGACAGCCGTGAAAAAACGTTTGCGACGTCACCGAACGCAACGCAGACGGACAACGGCTAGCGCGGGGGTTTCGCTCGGCCCTGCCCTTCACGCCTCGTCTTGCGCTGGCTCCGCTGAACATGGCTCGACGTGGTGCCACGGCTGAACCCGCCGCCGTCAACCAGGCGTCGGCGATAAAGCGCAAGGAAGCGAAACTGGCCGCGGGCATCGTGAGTGGCATCATGTGCCGTCGCGCCACACGTGGACATGCGTCTGAGAGCTGCCATGGCGCAGCAGTGCATGGCGCATGGGGATTTCTCTGATGGACACGTGCTCCGCGCTGGGACAGGTGCGGTTGTGCGGTGGTGTCGCCGACCCACGACTCTCTCCTGCTGCAGGAGTCCTGCGTGCCCTGCCGAGGGAGAGGTGGGAGAAGGTGGCGCCGCTGTTTCACCTCTGTGGCACCACGTCCGCACGCGCGTCGCGGAAACCGAAATGGTCACGTCCCGACTGAACGCGCATGCGGAGATCCGAACAGGACCCTACGAGTAGTTGAGCATTTTTGCCCGAAACTAGCCCACTCGGGAAACTAGGCCAGCTATCCATGCTCTACGTATCTTTCCCCTCTATGATGTTTGAGTTCTGCCGAGAGCAACGTCCGTGGTTCACAGGGACGAGGTACCCTGCAGTAGAAATTTTGGATAATTAATGAAATGGATAAATTTTACTAAAAAGAAATTGTTCTTCAATGACAATTGTCAGATTAGTCGAGCGCATTCATATCATGACGAGAATCACAATGAGGCCTACATTATGTTTTTGGCACACCGGCCGAGCAACGCCTGCAATTTCGCGCCGTGAATGGTCTCTTTGCAAAAACTCTGTCGAAAAATCAAGGGGTTTCGCGAATATCAAGACGCCGCTCAATTCAAGTCTGGCGCAGTCGTCAAGTGGACCCAACACTATCGAAACAGTTGGTTTGTGGCTTCCACCCGTCACGAGCGACGACGCGGTGATTATCCGTACATCCAATACTCGTGGTATGGAGCAGTGTTCCTGGACAGCACGACGACATGATCCATGATGCTGACGTAGCAGGCGCCAGGGCACCGACAAGTGGTGGCTCCGTGCACTAGCAGCTGCCAGACAACTCCCACGACATCCCCGGTGCTTGCCAGGGTCCTTTCCGTTTTTTTTTGCAGACGCTAGAGTTTTCTTGGTGGACTGGCTCTTGAGCCCAATGTGCATGTTTTGCATTGTCTTTCCACCAATCAATGCCGGACTTGTACTTGTGACTAGTTGTAGCCTCTGGCTCAAGATTCTACATCTCTAGGCTCAGACGGTGGTGCATTTGGATACCTGTGCGCAGGTTTATGGCCAAAACAGTGGTTTTTGGCCCGTTTTACGACAAATTGACACTGCGCGTGCGTCACTTGCCGTGAGCCACAACAGGTATTCATGTTGTGTTATTGTCACTTGTAATCTCTCTCTGCATGTGCTTTATTTATGGAAGCACATTTGACACTTTGCTTGTGTCGCCTAGCAAAACCCTTGCCATTTCGCATTTGACCTGTGTTGACGTCGCGAGCTGACTGAGCGCAGACGCCCAGCCAGCGTACTAAGAAGCTTCCTTGTACTTACATTTTGGAATCGGAGCAAACGAGCCACAACTCGTTGTGCTGTGCAGCAGAGACACAGCAGCAGCAGCAGCAACAACAGCAGCAGCAATGAGTGGCAGCAGCGGCAGCCACCCATAGCAGCAGTAGCAGATCCTGGAAGGACCCACCACGACTATGGTAAAGCGGAGCGGTGGAGGCAGCGAAGACAGTGGCGGCAGCCAACAGCAACAGCAGCTGAAGCAACAGCAACCGTAGCAGCAGCAGCGGCGGGAGGTACATGTAACAACAGCGGCTACTGGCAGCAGCCGCAGTAGTAGAAGCAGTAGCAGCAGCTGCAGCCGCAGCGTCGGAGGGCAGCAGCCACATTAGCACCCGTAGTAGCTGCTACAGTGGCGATCACCTGCAGCAGCAGCAGCAGAGGGAAGCAGCCTATGCAGCAGCTGTAGCAGTGGCGGTGGTTGCGAGGAGCTGCACGTGTGTCTTCGGCGAGCAGCTGCAGTAGAAGGACGGCAGGGGCAGCAGCCACAACGGCAGCGAGCAGCTGTTGCACCAGCAGCACCGGTCAGCATCCGGAGCAGTAGCACTGGCAAAGGGCAACTAGAACAGCAGCAACAGCAGCAGCCAGAGTAGCAGGAACAGCGGCGAGCAGCTGTAGTAGCGGCGGCGAGCAACAGCAACATAAGCGGCGGTGACAGCGGGCAGTTGCAGCAGCAGCGGGTAGCATCCATAGCAGCAGCAGCAGTAGCGGGCAGCTGCAGCAGCAGCAGTAGCTGACGGCAGTAGCAGCATTTCACAACAGCAGCAACAGCTGTCGGCAGCAGCCACAACATTAGCTGCAGCGCTGCTTTGTCGCGTGCACTGCAGGAGTGGCAGCAGCAGCACACACAAGAGCAGGGGCAGCAGTCACCGGGGTAGGAGCAGCGGGCCCTGTCGCCGTTGCAGCAGCAAAAAGCTGCCATGCAGATTCTTGCTGCGACGCCTCACCCGTGAGGGTGAGTGAGGGCCGTTGAGCTCGTCCGCGGGCGAGCTCGCCGAGCGAGCTCGCTCGAGGTGTGGAGCAAGACCAAACCAGAGAAGAAACAAAACAAAAAAAACAAAGAAAGGGCAGGGGGGTCCTCGAGTGGGCCTCCCGACAATGACCCCAAAAGGGGCATCCGAGGAGGTGTCATCGGAAAAGAAAGGGGAGGAAGAAAAAAAAAGGGTGGCCGGAGGTCACAGCTCTTAGTTGGTGAAAGGGACCGGTGCAGTAGCAGTTGTAGCCGCAGTCGCAGCACCACCACCATCAGCGTTACCAGCCACTGGAAGTCTGGTGGGGACCACCGCCGTCGGCGTTGACAGCGGCCGTAGGCACCAGTGACAACAACTGCAACACTGAAGGCGACTTGAGGTTGCATATTACGCTAGCCACGCGATAGCAGCATAACAATCACGTAGCAGTCGCACAACAGCGCACCACTAGTGTGGTGGTGGCTGTCCTCGTGACGGCGTCGTAGCACATCTGAGATGTGCTACGATCGCACACCTCCCCGTGTGGCCTTGTGCTATCGGAAGCAAGTGCCATGTGCACTCACCCACGCCAAGCTCCGGAGATGAGCAGACTGGCGTGGCAAGGAATGCAGCCGGCGCCGTGGTTGGCACCGGCACTGCATGAGTTGCAGACGCCACTTCCACAGTGGCAGTTCCAGCCGTGGCACACGCCATAGGCGTCTAACGGCTTTACCTGTTACTTCTGTGGCAATCGGCAGCATGGCTGGCGCCAATGTTGCCAGCACCCCGTGGGGTGGCGACCGCCCTGGATACGGTCCTGCCCTTCTTCTTCACCATCCGACTTCGAGACGTTGTCGGTCGACACAGTGGCACCCCTTAGTGGAGCTATGGCGGTGTTGTATGCCGAGCTCCAGGGAATGAAGCGCATGGTGCAACAGCTCACAGACCATGTGGTCTCTGAGCGGGCCGTTGCCACCATGCCGCTACAGACAGTTACATCTTCCTCCTTGCCACCCTCACCTCCATCAGTGTCACCAACTATTGATTCTACGCCTCCCGGCCTTAGCTCCACATCCGACGCCCTCCGCTCTGTGCTGGAGTCAGTTGGATTCATCCCGATCGTTAACCCCTCCGCTTCTGTGGTAGTCCCTTCAGCTCGGCATCGTCGCGCTCGCATTCGGCACGCGAGGCAGCAGACGGCACGTTTGGGGAGACGTGCCCAGGAGGCAGCCGCAGTCGCAGTTGTAGGAGACTTCAACACGGAGATGACTCTCTCATCCCCAGTCGCAGGGTTGGTGTGACATCCCTTCGCAGCTTCTACCAGTGTGTCGGTCAAGGGGGGGATGGAGTGTCCGCCGACGGCCACCGATGAGTGCAGGAGGGATGCACCGGACGGTGGTGCACAACAGGACGAGACTTCCGAGAAGTGGTCTGACGCGGAGTCAGAGGCGGAGAAGTGGTCCGACACGAAGTTGGAGGTGGACGTAGCGATGGAGATGAGGATAGAGACTACAGCCATCGCTATAGTGACAACGACCGATGTGGCAGGCGTGGCAGTAGTAGCAGACGAGATAGTAGCAGGAGTGGTGGTGACAGCTGACGCCCTTGGAGTAGACGTCCGGGCAGTGGGCGTGTCGACAGCGAACGACGTCGTGGCAGTAGCAGTGGTACCAGTCGCTGTTATTGACGACACGATGGTAGCGAATGCCCTTGTTGTTACAGACACCATGATGATCGTCGTCCCTACAGCACCCGGTACTACCACAACAGGAGTAGACGCTCCCATAGCCGCAGCATCAGCCATTACAGGTACACCTGCAGAGGGAGCATCCGGAGAGGCAAGAGGCGTTGAGGTTGCTAGCACGTCTGCTATGGCAGTTGTCACTGCCACAACTGTCTGTGGAGGTACAATTGTCGTAGAGGGCGGATCTCGGGCAGTAGTTGATGCACCAGTAGCTGAGCAAGCTTTTGTGCTCGAGCATCTATATTCCGCGCTTCACGACCAGGAGGATGTAGTGGCACGTGCTGATAGGCACCTACAGGACCTTACACTTGAGCTGCGTGCAGCGAGTACACGTTGGAGCACCGTAGACGCCGCGAGTCGTCGGGTAGCAGCAGTAGACGTCGAGGATGTGTAAACGTGCCTCGAGGCTGCTGACTGGACGTTCCATGGTACAGTCTAAAGGCGTTCGGACTTGCGCCAACAGTTGGAGGGCGCGATATTAGTGGATGCCTCAGCAGCGGCGGCCAATGCAGGATCACCCGTCACCATGGTCGACACTTCTGACAGCCGAGTGGCGGTTGTGTCCACAGCATCTGTTGAGCCTGTAGTAGACACCCCTACAGGTGCAGCTTCTGTGGAGGATGCAGAGCTAGCTACAGACCTCTGGCTCATGGCTGCCCTGACCGGCATCGCAGACACCATGACGTTTCCAGCCGACGATACAACTACACATGTCTGAGCTACAGTTCCCATACTCGAGCACCTGCACTCCGCGGTCGACGAGCAGGAGGTAGCAGTGACTCGAGTGGAGGCGCACGTGTAGGGTCTCATGGCCGAGCTCCGGGAGGCCAGCAGCCGTTCTTACATTACGTATGTTCCAGCACGACAGTCTGCCAAGGACTGCGTGGAGGATGTGCACACGTGTCTCGAGGCAGCTGAGAGGTCTCTACAGGATGCACGTCGGGGACGGGCGGACGTTCAGTGGCAGGTGGATGATTGGTTGCGCACCAGAGGTCGGGAGGATCCCCGGGATACTATACAGGCTCCCGATGACGGCGACGATGCAGTAGAGGCTGATTCACTTACGAATGCCGACGTCCGACTAGCAGTCAACGGTCAAGTGAGACGTGTGTCAACAGCAGCCAGTGCCTCTATGGTGGTAGCACCTCTTGCAGATGTAGATGTTACAGATGCCGACACATTGTCTGGTGTCGACGCCCTGCCTACAGCTGACGGCCAAGCGACAGATGATTTGACAGCTGACCTACGCGATGAGGTGGCAAGGCTGCAGGAGGCCGTGGCTCTCGCTGACGCGCACGCGATCGAGGTCCACCGTCAGGTTCGTTCCACGACTGACCGCCTACATGTCGTAGATGCAGCCGCCCGACTGACAGCCGCAGCAGAGCTTGATGAGTTGTACACACGTCTCGACGCTGCAGAGTCTGCGTGGTGATGTGCAGCTCAGCAGCTAGGAGGCATACAGCAGGTGATGCAGTTGGAGGAGGCCCTCAGCGCTACACCAGTCACGACAATAGGTGACGACAGCAGTGACGACTACGATAGCGACGACAATGACAGCGATGATGGCGCTCCGGGGTGAGGCTATGTGGGAGCATATCCGACCAGCATCATTGCCACCGTTACTATTGTCTTGCAAGGGTGTGTGGCCATGGGGGAGCCAGCCTCTCCAGCCTAAAGGGGGGTGTTGGTGTGTGGGCTTTGGCGTGACACCCTTCTTAAGACATCGTGGTTAGTTTGTGTCTGGCACGATGCTCCAGTTGAGGTGATGCTAGTCGAGACCCGTGCTCCTGGTGACTTGTACCAATGTGACGTGGAGACCCATTGCCTCCATGTGGTATGTATGTTCCATGCATGCGAGCAGGTGTGGTCGAGACCCGGACCCCGGAGACATGTTCCGAAGGTCATGAGGAGACCTTGTTGCTTTGTACCTCTTGTGTGATGTTTGGCACGTGGGTGTGTGGATTATGTGTTGCACGGTCAAGACCCGGGCACTTGGTGAGTTACACCATTGTCACGAGGAGACCTTGTATTGTGGTTGTTGTTTACGAAAGACAGTGAGTGTAGCCCCTCATTTGTCATTGTGGTGACGGCTGTGTCAGCCAGGGGGTGTGTTGGTTTGTGTGGCTTCCACCCGTCACAAGCGACGACGCGGTGATTATCTGTATATCTAGTACTGGTGGTACGCAACAGTGTTACTAGAGAGCACGACGACATGATCCATGATGCGGATGCAGCTGGTGCCAGGGCACCGACGAGTGGTGGCTCCGTGCACTAGCAGCTGCCAGACAGCTGGCAGGACATCCCGGGTGCTTGCCGGGGTCCTTTCCGGTTTTTCCCCAGACGCTATATTTTTCTCAATGGACTGGCTCTCGAGCCCAATTTGCATGTTTTGCATTTTATGTCCACCAATCGATGCTGGACTTGTGCGTGTGACCAGTTGTAGCGTCTGGCTCAAGATTCTGCATCTCTAGGCTCAGACGGTGGTGCGTTTGGATACCTGTGCGCAGGTTTTTGTCCAAAACAGTGGTTTTTGGCCAGTTTTAGGACAAACTGACACTACGCGTGCGTCACTTGCCGTGAGCCGCAGCAGGTATTCATGTTGTGTTCTTGTCAGTTGTCATATCTCTCTGCATATGTTTTATTTATGGAAGCACATTTGACACTCTGCTTGTGTCGCCTAGCCAAACCCTTGCCGTTTCACGTCCGACCTGTGTTGACGCCGCGAGCTGACTGAGCGCAGACGCCCAGTCAGTGGCAAGTGTACTAGGAAGCTTCCTGGTAACTTCATTTGAAACATCAATACACTTCTTCATAGTTCTATTCACCATTTTAGGAAGTGTTCCAACTTGTCATCATTTTGGCGAACAGAATATCGATGGTCGAGGCAGGTGGCCAAAATGCCCGCAGCCTAACGGCATAAAATCCTAGGGTCAACGCAGAATGGGCCACAAATATAACGACAAAAACTCTCAATCCCTCGGTTTAGGGACTCATGTACATTCAAGACGTAACACTTCACCCCTTTCATTCGCGACATTGTGGTGTGTGACCAGACGAAGGCTGATGACGACAATAATAGCCGTCCGACAGATGATCGATGTCTCGCAAGTTATCTTCACGTTCCCAGGTGTTGTGCGCGGCATTGTAGCCGTGCCACGTCACCAGATGTTTGATCATTCTTCCATGGCGTCCATTTCTGAGGATGTCTTTAATCACATGCTCCATATCCCCCTTCACTTTAATAGGAGGCGGGCGTATGACGTTTTTGTCAGGGTAATTCACGATGGATTCTTTGTCCTGCTTAAGTTTGCACTCGCTTGATCCCAAACAGTCTTAATCAGCTGGGTTCAATTTTTGCAAAGTCTAATCTTGGAATTTCATGTTCCCTGAGCTGAGTAGGATGTGATCGCCAGCGCTGAACATGTTTTCCCTACAGTGTTGTTCCACTGCTCACTTCAAAGTTGCTTATGTCTTTGCAAGGGTCTCTCGTGTTTCTTCCCACATACTAGAGAAATCATGTTGGTGGAGGTTGACTGCAGGAATGCTACTCTTGCTTTGAGTTCCTACCGATATGGTGGGAAGTTTGTCGTAGACCACTTCAAAAGGAATTTTACTCATTTCAGTAGACGTTGTGGAGTTGAATGCGAGTCTGTCGGTCTGCAGCTTTGTTGCCCAATGTGTGCTGTGTGGCTCGCATGAAGTGCGTTGAAACTGTTTGAGCGTCTTATTTGTCCCCTGATTCAACTTGACGGTTTGAGGGTGGAACGCCGTTGATTGTTGGATCTGACTATCGTCACACATCACTAACTCGCACCAAAATGGCTAGTGAAAGGACTGTCCATGTCTCTGATGATGGCACACGGCAATTCATGCAACTGCATGATTTGGCTTGGAAATAGACGTGTTGTTCCTTCTGCAACGATGGTGGTCATGGCTGGGATGAACCACACCATTTTAGAAAAATACGTCCACCACCACAAGGATGAGGTAACATCCCTCAAGAGTGGTGGGCAATCCCGTCAAGAAGTCCATGCTGATGTTGAACCATGGCTCCATCAGAACAGGGAGAGGTTTGAGTAGTTATGGCGGTTCGACGAGACTATTGCCACTAACAAATGTCCCATAATTTGTTGAAGGCTACCACGTCGTTCTCCATCTTGTCCCACCAGCAATACTTAGCCAGCTTCTTCAATGTCGTGTCCTCACTGAAGTGTCCCACCTGGACCGGTTTTGTTGTACTCCTCCAATAGCATCCGTCGCAACTCCTTGTTTGATGGTACGACAACCTAGTGAATAAACCGATGTCTCCAGAAGGAGACATCGAACCACAACTCCGTCTTGTCGTTCCCATGAAACTCCTTGTAGCCCTTCGCGAACAACCTCGCAAGGTGCGGGTCTCATTTAATGAGCAGCGTGCTCATTCTGGCCATCAAGTCTGGTCGTTGACTCAGAGCATCCGTTGGATTTATACTTCCAATTTGTTACTTTATGTCGTAGTCAGAGTTGGACACGAGGAAATCCATCGATCGAGTTTATCGACGACTCAAATTCAGCTGAGTCTTGAGATGTTTTTGCTTATGATGGTTAGCATTCCAAGTTGCACCGCCATCTTTTGAAAACGTGCACCACTACAAGCATTCATTTCTTGTGCACCGCGTTCTTGAGTTCCGGTCCGCGTAGTTTTAACGGAATGTATGCCACCGGCTATTCTCCACTTTCGTTGTCTCAAAGGAGAATGGCTCTGACTGTCCGATTGGACGTGTCGGTGTCCACGACGTAGTCCATCGTTGGACCTGCCAATCTGAGGACTGGGGCCAAGGTCAAGTGTTTCTTGACAGAGTTGAACACTCATTATCTTCTTTCTCTGCAACACCGCTCGGTGGTTTTAAAACTGAGATCAGAGAGAGGCGCTGACACATGGGCGCAGTCCTTTAAAAATTGACAGTAGTAATTGTAGAATCCAAAAAACATTTTGACACACCAAACGTTGGTCGGAGTCGGCCGATCAACGACTGCCTCCAAATTCCTCCGCTCATCAAGTCACCTACATTCAAAAAATGAACGAGAAGTCTACCACACTATACAAGCTTTAACGCTTGCATCAGCATTCTAGCATGGCAGAATACACGTGATGCTTTGTGTAATTATCACCGGCATTGACTTTGATCTCAGGAAAACGATATGTTTCTACCATAGTAATGGCCTCAAGCACGACATCAGGCGAGCATTCGCCGGATTCCGCATCTGAGAAGACCTTTTGCAAACAAGCGTAGCAGCTGATCGTATCGACAGTACCAACTATAATGCTCGGACGCAGGAATCCCATGATTGGCGACCCCAAAGCCATAGTTTACATTGTGGCATAGGAAACTCACATCTCGTGTGACTGTGAAGAACGGAAGCAATAGGCAAAAGGTTGAGGAGGTGTCACAGAGAAAAAATGAGGAGTCAAAGAATAGGGTAGGAGTAGACGTTGGACCTGTCGTCCTGTCGGAAAAATCTACGTTGATTTATTGCCCATTTGAATGGCCATAGAAAATTTCCTAACACCAGATGTTTTAACAAAGGCTGTGTGGATGACCAGCTGGCAATAGTGCTACAAGTACAATCGAGGGATTGTCCAAGTCATAGAGCGGTACATACACTACGAGATGAAGGAGCTTCTCACAATTTAAAAAAGAAAACATGGTTTGACATCTTGGTTTCTACTTTGAACCGAGGGTGTTCAAAAGGAAGCCCCTCGACACGTGTCTGCACAACTGTCGAAATCATGGACCACTCTATTTACAAATCATGAATTTGCACAAAGTAACGGTCTGGAGAACTTGTCCAATGAGCGACCAGGGGCGCTCATAATCCTCTGGAAATAGTTCTAATCAACACAATCCGTAAGTAGACTTGAGCTATGGAGCACTCAATGTCGTCATTAATGGGTAGATAATGGCACATGCCTCTGATCCAGCGACCTACAATGCAACGAGACTTCAGGAAAGGAACAGAGGACGAGGCAACGTAAGCAGAGGTTGTACCAGTTACAAAGTGTTGCACATGACTCATATCTGAACGGGGCCAGATGATGTTTGCAACGTGGAGCTCAAGCGTGGCTCATCCACGTGGAGACAAGGGAAACTTAGGACTTTATAGTAGCAGACTCTACAACATTGACCTCGACAGCGGACAACTTTGCAGCCGTTTGGGAGGATCTTACATCCCTGGTCGAGGACTTTGAAGGAGTTTTTTGCCTATGACATGCCTTGAGAGTTTCCTCTGTAGCAAAGCATCAATCATTACATTGACCTTCAGCTGAGAAACATACATACGATAAAGGGGACGTATCGGATGGGGGACCACAAACTAAAAAAATAGCTCCACGAGATGCTCAGTCAGGAGATCCTGAGGCCACCCACATATCCCTACGCAGTACCTACACTTTATGTAAAAAAAGGAAAAACAACGAGATGCAGATGTGCGTGGATTACTGGGTGTTGAACGACATCACCATCAAAAAGCGCACCCATTCTGTGAGCAAGTGAACTTTTTGACCAACTTCGTCGAGCGAGAATCTTCAACAAAAATGGACATATGCTATGGCTACCATCAGATCAGTGTATCTGACAAGGACATAAAGAAGACGACGTTCCACACAAAACGTAGGCACTTCGAGCTCGTAGCTATGCCATTTGGTTTCACAGATTTCCCTGCAATGTTCATGGAAGCCATAAACAACATTTTTTGGCCTTACCTCAATGGCATTATCATCGTGTATCTCGACAACATCCTCGTGTATAGCCACACCCTGGCAGAGCACAATGGACATGTCTGAAAATCTCGTGAATTTTAACAAATAGAGAAATTTTACAAAAAAAAACTCTCAAAGTGGGTTGGCGTTTCATCAAGTTTCAGTGCCACATCATCTATGGAAGGTGAATCACCTTGGAGTCAAAGAAAGTGGACGAGGTCGCTGATCGGCCAATGTCCAGCAATGTTCGGGATGTACAGGTTTTTTTGGGCTTCTATAACTAGTGTCGTTGATTTGTAAAGGAACTATGATCGATTGTCAACGCCTATCTCTAGTATCACTGGAAAAACCATACAGTGGAACAGGAGGGACAACAAAAAAAGAAGCATTCAACCCTTCTGGAAATGCTCTGACCTCAACGCTAGCCTTACAACTGGTAGATTTAACATTGGATTCTGTCATGGCCACCAAAGTGTCCGATCAAGAAATTCAAGCTGCTCTCCAACAAGACAACATCGATGGAGAACAACATGTCAAATATATGTACTAAAAGATACACTTGTCAGAGCTAGTTTACGCGGTACATGAGAAAGAGATATTGGCGATCGCATGTGCATTTTGAACATAGTGATGATATCTGGACTGTCGACGATCCGTCGTCCACACTGACCACCACACACTCCAATACCTCAAAACACAGGCAAATATGAGCCATCAACAAACTTGGGGGATAGAGTTCCTTCAGTCCGGGTTCGATATCGACATTGAGCATCACCATAAAAATAAAAATAAAAGCTTTTGAATGCTCTAAGTCAGTGACCACATTTGATGGTTGATATCAGCACGCTACTCGCCAAACCAGACCCGTACCTTGCAAGGTTGTTCGCAAATGGTTATCAGGAGTTTGGCTGGTATGACAGAACTATGTTCTCTTTTCATGACCCTTTGTAGCAACGACGATTCACTCGCCAAGTCTTCGTACTTCCACATTAGAGACTATGAAGGATGTTGTTGGAGGAGTGCAATGACACTCGTCCAGGTGGAAATTTTAGTGAGGAGAAGATGCTCAAGAAGCTAGCAAGGAACTACTGGTAGGTTTGGATGCAGTCCAACATGGCAGCATCCTATGAATCATGCAACACATGTCCACGGCAAAAAACTCATTGCACGAAGCCATCGTGACCGTTCACACTGCTCGCTGTTCCATTAGAACCATGGATCAACATCAGCATAGAATTTGTAACAGGACCGCCTATCACTCCGGAGGGATATGATGCAATCCTCATGGTGGTGGGTAGATTTTCCAGATTTTCACTTCAACCTGACAATGACCAACATCACCGTAAAAGGAACGGTGTGGCTTTTTTCAACTCAGATAGTGCTAAACTGAGTTCCACGTACCATCACAAGCATTAGATACATTTTCTTACTAGCCATTTCTGGCTTGAATTGATGGCGTGTTACCACAGTTGGATCTAGTTATTAATGGGATCATCAAACGGAGAGACAGAGCGAGTGGACCAACCAGAGTCTCAAAAAACTTCTTCATACATGATACGATCCCCATAGCACTGATTGGACGATGAAAGCACCAAATGCCAAACTCACATGGAGCTTAGCAACCTTTACGTTGAGGTGGTTTACGGCAAACTGCCCACCACAGCGGTAGGATGACAAATCCAAGCCAACATCTCAACGGTTGAAATTCACCGTAGATACTTTTCTAGCATCCGCGAGGAAATGTGTCAGACTCTTGTGAAGACATAATTGAAAATGAAGCAGGCAGGAGAGCAACACTGCAGGGACGACATACTCACCACCGTCGATCACGTCCTACTCGACTCAGCAAACATGAAGCTACGTGGAAAATGGTCCAAAAACTCAAACCCCAATGGTTGGGGTCCTTTGAGCACATGAAAACATCACTTGTTGCTCGACTTTGCCTCTTTGAGAGTATGGCGGTTCATCGTGTCTTTCACATGAGTCTGCCCAAGCACTTTTGGTACACGAGCAAGAGATCCTCTGAAAGAGATGTTGCCCCTCCGCCTCCCATTCAAATGGACAGGGATACATAGTATGTCATTGAAGACATCCTCGGACATGGACTCCGTGGAAAAACGACAAGCATCCAGTCAAGTGACATGGTTACGACGCCGCGTACAATAGCTGGGAACTCTATAGCGATCTCCGAGACGTCGATCATCTGATCGATGGCTACTGCAGGCATCGCGGGCCTTCGTCTGCTAACTCGCTGGAACATTGCGACTGAAAGGGGGGGGGGGGGGGGGGGGGGAAGTATTATGTCCAACATGTCCACGAGTCCCTAAACTCCCCCAAGTGCGCATTCATGTCATTACATTCGTAGCCCAACGCGTGTCAACCTCAGAATTTTACACCAATCGGCGAAAAGGATTTTGGCAACCTCTCTTTGTTCTGCCCTCCATCTAGAGCACTCTCTGGAATTTGTTGCGCTGCACAAATCGTGGGTAACAGACTGGCAAGACTTTGTCATGGGGGTTGGCTTGTGTGGCAATGTTAGCATGGGTGTTTGGTTTTGCAATTCAAACACTTCTCTCTTTAAACGCAAGCTGATGTTCACTATAGTTGGGTGTCGCTGGTTACATCATAGCTTTGGGTACTTCTGGCTATCCCTTGCGCCAGGCCCAAGGATGCATGCCCTCAGCTAGAAACGTTCATGACTGGGCTGTTTCACTTGTGCTGCACCGCAAGCGACCACAATGGTAGCTCGAGTGCAAGCGCATCGGGAACCATGAGACACAGTCCATCAGAGAATTACACCGCGTTAAGGCACGTCTGTGCCCTCCAAATTGCTGTTATCCTCGTTGATCGTGCAATGTGTCTTCCTTGTTTGGTACAGAGGAGCAACCGCAATCATTGATGGCAGACGACCGATGTTCAAGTTCCTGGATGACTCCACCGCTGATTAAAAAGCTTGATAGAGTGTGAATCATGCCATCGTTTCTGCACAAATGGAATGCAGAAAGGTACTGAAAATCAAAAAGAGACGCCGCGCACTCTTGCCTTGCAGACGAGAGTCTTGGCCTCAACGTTCAACGCCACGGCCAAAATGATTTGCACCATGGGCGTTGCTCAGCACAGGCGACGGGGTGAAGCCGGTCAAACCACTCCCTTCATCAGTCCAAATCCTTTCCTACCTGGGTCTCCACGATGAGCGCTGGAGGCCCATCCTCTTGCACCAACGGCTGCTGCAGCCGCAGCCGCCGCAGCAGCAGCGGCAGCTGAAACAGCGGCGGCTGCTGCACCTCCGCCAACATGCATGCCAGATCGGCCAATGTGGCCGATGTCTAGGCTTACACTAGCACTGTCACGCGCCGCACGCGCCAGCCCCGTCAGCTTGCTCTCCAAGCCGTGCCTCCCACCGAGGCCCATCCCTCCCAGGTCCCTCTCAAACGGACTCCTCCTTCCGCTTTGGGCCATGCAGGAGGCGGCCCCCAGACCGAGAGCCGTGTCAAACGACGAAGAACGAGGGTTTGAACCATCGTTGTAGCTGGAACCCATCGGCGGCCTTGCAGCCGCCAAGGATCCGTCGAACATGAAGGATTCGGATGGCAGGTAGCCCCCCCCGAGAGCAGCCTTGGATGCACCTAAGCCTGCACCCAACCCTCCGAGACTCGGGCCGATCCCAGCCTCCATATAGTTATCTAGAATGTCAGAATACCCAGCGAGGCCCGAGCTGTCCAGACCGCTTCCGAAGCCACTCCCCAACCCTGCTAGCACTCCCCTCTCCCTGTGCGCGGCCGCCATGAGGGCCAGCTGGTAGCTCTGCTGAGTATGGTGCCGCTGCTGCATCGCAGCAGCCGCAGCTGCGGCCGCCGCAGCAGCGGCAGCAGCCGCAGCCGCCTGATGCTGCTGCTGCTGTTGCTGCTGCTGTTGCTGCTGCTGCTGATGCTGGTGCAGCTGTTCCAGGTGCTGCAGCTGCCGCGCCAACTCCGTGGCCTGCGACCTGAGCACGCGGTTCTCCGCCTCGATCTGTGCGTGGCCCTGCAGCGCCATGTTGCACTGCCGCAGCATGTCCTTGTTGCTGGCCACCAAGCCGGCGGCCTGCCGCTTCATGTCCTCCGCGCGCTGCTGCCGCCGCTGTCGTGACCGCCGTGCAGACTCGCGGTTGCTGTGCATCCGCCGCTGCTGCCGCGTCTCTTCCAGCAGGGCTGCCGCCAGCGCTGCCGATCGCTTCCCAGCACGGTAGCCACTATGGCTCCCTCCGCCGCTTCCGCCGCCGCCGCCGCCGAGGCTGCCACCAACGCTGCGGGTGCCAACTGACCTTCGCCCTCTCCCATGGCTTCCAGTGCCTTCGGCAGATCCGGAAGCCGTGGCCGTGGCAGTTGTTGCCACCGGTGCTGCAGAGCCGTTGCTGATCCCTGCAGCTGTCAATGCAGCAGCTTGAGGCGCGGCATGCGGCGGACAAACACCAGGCTGGGATAGAGCCAAGCCTGGCTGGGACCCAACAGGCAGCTGCGCTCCGGAGTCCGTCGTTTGAAGCGTGCAGGGGTCATCAAAAACCTGCCACCCGACATTCTCTTGCCTCGTCCGCCCCGCCCCCGCTGCCTCATGCCCTTCGCCTGCCTCACCCTCCACACCTGCGCGAGACACCTCCTTCCCAGCCCATGCGCTCTCAGCCCGCACGGGGCGAAACCCTTGAGCGCTGCTCGCAGCATCCACTCTCCTTTGCACCAGCTGAAACAGCTCACCGTCTCCACCCGCATCACCCTCCGCAAGCCCACCACCAGACAGCCGTGCGACATTGCCCGCAGCAGCTGCATCCTGCACACTCTCGCCCCTCGCCTGCTGGGCCCACGGCTCCCCGCCGGCACCACCAGCCTCCTCCTCCCTTGCAGTCCACGCCCCGTCGTAGCAGCGGGTGCCAGAAGCACCAGGCAGTCCCCCTTCCTCCACACAAAACTCAGGAAATTGCGCAAGAGGTGCTTCAGGGTCCTGCAGCTGCGTCATCTGCAACCTTGCCAGACCCGGCTGCGACTCCCTTGGCCTCGACGGGTCTTCGCAGCTGCTTTCTCTTACCAACTGTAAGTTCTGCTGCTGCTGCTGCTGCTGATGCTGCTGATGCTGCAACTGCTGATGATGTTCCTGCTGCTGCTGCTGCTGCTGATCATCATGATGATGATGATGATGATCTGCCATGCCAGGTCTTGGGGAAGTGGGAGAGTCATCTTTTGAATACTGTTGCTCCCCCTGGTGATGATCCACCTGATCCTGCTGCTGTTGCCAGTTGAACTCCACCATCCGATCGGGATCCAGGCATGGCTCTGCGTCGCGACTGGACTTGCCCTTCTCCATATTCTGGTGATAGCCCATCGGCTGCAACATTGGCGGCCTCTTCTGTTGCTTCCACAGCAGC
>SZWC01010207.1:43611-80611 GCA_023375785.1 Penium margaritaceum
TTCAGATCCAATCCCGAATTGCATTCGGGATTATGGGGCTTTGTTTTTGTATAGGCATCTGCTGGGCCCCGCAGAAGCGCGACCAGTAGATTCCCTTTTAACGCATGGGGTGTATTACACCTCCCTCGAACGCCAGCCCCTCTCTTGAACAATCGCAAAGACCTCAAAAGAGGAGTTTGTGATTTTTCAAGGAGCATGATGAAGTCATGACTTCTGTCTTGGCTACATATCGTGTAGCAACGACATGGTGTTTGCACACGTTTTTTCATACGTTGTTGCTTTTGCTTCGACCCATGGATAGATCAGCTTTAAAGTTTGGAAATGCTGCATATGTCTTTCCTTAACGAGTACGTGCGGGCAGTGAGAAACTACTAGGTAGCTTCCTAGCCTTGCTGCTACAAACCTGGCAACATTATCTAGTGAGCTAGTGCACTAGCAAGCAAGTAAGTGCAAGAAACAACAAGAGTTAGGCGAGGGAGATGCGCAATGTCTCGTGAGCTCTAGTAGCTTAGCAATGCAAAGAGAAATGACAACGGACAAGCATGCAACATAAATACCTGCCACAACGCACCGTGCGTATGCACACGACAACGTCAGTTTGTAGTAAATCCAGCCCATAACCATTGTTTTGGCCGTAACACTGTGCACATGCATCCAAATGCAACACCGTCTGAATCTAGAGATGCAAAATCTTCAGCCGGACACTACGACTGATTACATGCAAAGGTCCGGCATCTATCAATGGAAACACAATGTAAAATATGCAAATTGGGCACAAGACCTAGTCCGCCCAAAAACTCTAGCGATTGCCAAAAAAACGCACAGCAACCCAACAAGCACCCGGGACACCATGGCAACTGTCTAGCAGCTGCGGGTGGATGGAGCCAACACCCGTTGGTGCTTAGGCACCAGCTGGGTCTACATGAGGGATCTGCACGAGCATGGACATGGTCGAGTGGTCATAGTAAGTTATACAATCAGATGGGAATGACTCACATAACAACACTCCCCCATGACCCAATGGTTTGCATGTCCATACACATGCAAAATTGACACAGGTGCGCAACAAGATGCTCAAGAGTCCATACTCGCACATCCCACTCTTAGCCACTCTGAGGTAATGGCCAGCATGAAACTTGGTTAGGCAGTCAGCCTACTGTATGTCCGAGCTGACCCAGATGATGGAGATCACTTGTCGCTCCACAAGATCATGCACAAAGTGAAGCCCAAAAACAATGCATTGTGTGCGTGCACGAAACACACAAGATTTCACTACAATGGCAGAAGAGCTCTGGTTGTCACAATGCAAAACAATGCAAGGCACGTATGGATGAAACTAAAAAAACTAATGCTACAGCCATATCGCCTCAGTCCATGGCGTGACATACTTAGCCTTTGTTGAGCTACGTGTGATGTATCCCTGGTTGCCGCTGTGCCATGACAGAGAGGTGCAGCACAACATGAACACATAGCTTGTCCGACTACACCACCAGGGCCCCACACCTAGTCACTCTCTGTGTAGCCGTCGACTGCCACCGAACACAACCGTCAAAACCAGAGTCCGAGGTGCATTGTAGAGACCCCGTACCGCACCACTCGTACAACTGCGTGAAGGGATCTCGTCCGAGGATACCGTGAAAGCTATGCAAGGAGGTTGACGACAAAGGGAATGTCAGGTCATGTGGTAGTGGCCAAGTACATCAAAGAGCCAATCACGAGCAAGTATAGAGCCACGTTCACTGTCTTCCCTAGCTGTGCTGGATCATACTCCTTCAACACATCCTGGCCGTTAGGTGTGATGGGTGGAGGCTCAACGAACTACACCATGGAGGTCATCAAACCGCTACCCCACATCGCAAGCGTAACGTACTTGATGTAACAAGAGTGTCCATTGCTGAAGATCACGTACAATATCCATCCTGAGAAACACAGCTATAGGACGAAGGTCCTTCATCATATACGCACCCTGAAGGAATGTCCTGGCCTCCTTCATGGCCTGCATAGAAGGAGACGCACTCAGGTTGTCATCCACATTGACCAAGATGGCGGTGAAGCTTGCAACTTTCCGTCTCAGAAAGAGGGATGTGTTGGTGTCCCTTTGCACGTAATCAGCACATGTCAATATGCCTTTGATCTCCAAGTTCCAGCACCTAGGTGACTGTTTCAAGCCGTACAAAGCCTTGTGAAAATTCCAGGCCTTGTCATCGACCTCGAATCCAGGTGGCTGGACGATGTAGATTCACTCCTCCAAGGTGCCATGGAGGAACTCGTTGTTCACATCCATCTATTGCACTTTCTAGTTGTGGTAAGCAACGAGCTCAAACAGAGCGCAAGCGATGGTCATGCAACCAACGAGTAGAAAGATGTTAGTGAAATCCACACCATCAACCTGTGAGAACCCCTTGGCTGTCAAGCGAGCCTCGTAGCAATCTCGTGTTTCATCATGCTCCACCTTCTTGTAAAAATCTCAGCTGGCCTATACAGCCTTCTGCCAAGGCGGAAGGTTGACAAGCTCATAGGCACAACGCTCACGGATGGTTGTCAGCTCATCCTCACAAGCAGCATGCCATAATTCTATATGCTAAGCCGAGAGTGCCTCTTTCAACATTCTTGGATCAAGTATCGTGAAGGGAGAGCTCCAGGTGGCTAACATGAATACCTCTGGACTCAGTCTGTCCAAAACAAGGTCGCCTACAGCATTGCAAGCAATGCTCTACTACACGTGGAGCATGTAGGTGTCAGGTCAACTGTCCACTAAGCCCTGGAGGCCAGTGGTTGAAGACAACCACAGGGATCACGAGAGTAGCCCAAAGCTGAGGTGCTCACTTTTGCCTGCGTAGCAACCGGATGGTCCACAGCGGTAGGAACTGTAGGCTCGCAAGGAAGGGGAGAGGATACAGGACAATCATGGACAGGTCTTGGCTCACACGCCAAAGAATCAGGTGTAGAAAGAGGACCCATTGTGACCAAGGAGACTGCCACTGGCACGAGACGATGTGTGCCAGAGAAAACCAACATAGGCACAGAGGTAGGAGTGCCAAAGAGGATCAGCACTGGCACTTTGCCGGTCCTCTGGCATAGAAGCAATTGTGCCAAAATGGAATGACATTGGCATGCAAGAAGGTGTGCTAGGAGGGACTGAGACTGACACAGGAGTGGGTGCTCCAGAAGGGACTGCGACGGATACGGGAGTGGATGTACCAAAAGGGACGAACACTGGCACAAAAACAGGTGTACTAGAGGCAAAGGACTATGGAAGACCACACTCAGAACACATGGCATAGACCCCATCCTCCATGTGCGATTCTAGCACTTAGACACGCCATTTTTTTGTGGTGTAGCAGGGACAGAGAGCTGGTGAAAGATACCGCACCCTGAAAAAAAGGTATCTATCTTGCCTAAGAACTCATCACTATGATCCGAGCGAAATGTCTGGAGGGTCTGACAAGAATGTCCCTCAGCCATCGCCAGCCAAAGGTGATCAACCAGGGCGGTATCACTCTCGTGGCGTAAGCTCTAGACCCACCTCATCCAGATGAAGTCATAAGTCACGATGAGGACAAAGCGTCCCCGAGTTGAGAGAGACTTGATTGGAGGGGACCGAGAACGTCCGAGTGGACCAACTCAAGCGGACGTAGTGTCCAGGAAATGGAGACAGAGTTAGTACAACGATGTATCTTGCCCTGAACACAAAAGAAACAGTCGGTCTTTGGTGGCTCCTCTAAGGAAGCCACGTCAAGAGCAAGGGCTCTTTTAAGTCTGAATGATCTTGGACACAGCCTCTGAGCTCACATGGCAAAGGCAGTGATGCAGCAAACACTATTGTTATGGAGACAGAACACCAGTGACAAACACACGTGCATATGTGGAGGAAGGAGAGGAGACAGGGGAGGTAAGCGTCACAAGATACATATCATTGACAATTGAGGCATGAAAAACAACAAAACGAGTGTTGAGAGTAGTCACACTGGTAGATTCTGTGGAGTGATCAACAGAGAGACCCATCCAGGTACAAGCATGAACAGAGAGAAGGCTGAACTCAAGATTAGGGACAAACAGCACATTGGAAATGTAAGAGGGGCTAGACAGACCATCAAAATGTACTACCCAAACTCCCTACACAGGCAACGACAAACCAAACCCAATGTAAACGGACCAAAGGGATGCAATAGGACCAAGCAAGATGAATTCACTACCACAAAAAGCCATGTGATGTGGCACGAGAGTCAATGATCCAAGTGCCAGGCGGCTCATGACCAGTCATCAACACTAAAAAACATGCTATGAAACACTCCGTCTCTATTGGACCTGAAGTAGAGGACTTAAAAAAATGAAGAGCAGCACGGACCTGTGACTCCTCAAGCTATTCGGTACTGTCAAGTCCATCCTCATCACAATCCGAGTGAGCTCCTCCACAAGCATCATCATGGGAAACAGACATAGTAGAACAAGCTCTCTCGAAACCACATGAATGTGACTCTTTTTTTTTTTTGGTTTTTAAGATGGTCCAGGCAGAAAATCCCTCCCACCGGGCTCCCTTCCGGAAGCTGCTACCTTGGTGACTGTTTGATCCGCTCAGCTTGGGTCCGATACTTGAATGTGACAACACAATCATACCTCCCTGAGTACGAAGTGATAGTAGCTAACGAAGCTCCACAATCGTGCAATGCCGAAGATCCATATCACCACTGCTGCCTTGTGAAGCGGTTGCGTCTGCTACAGATGTGGACGTAGCCCAACTCATCTCTATGTCAAAGGAGGTCAACCATTGCACATGCCCTGCCTAGAGACCACGCATGATCTAAGGCTGCTTACAGGACAAAGGAATACTTACACTCTGTGCAGCGATAAACATCCCCATAGTTGTAGCAGTGGATAGAACACCCATTACCACTGCTCATCAGCTGTTGCTACCTTTGTTTTTTTTGTCCCCTAGCACATCTCTTTTTCCCTTCTTCCCCTGTGCTGCCATTGCAACGGCTTGAGTCTGGCCACTGGAGGTAGAGGAGGAGGAGGAGGAGGAGGAGGAGGAAGCGGTGAAGGTGGGACTGGTAAACTGGGACAAATATGTAGGAGGGTTCACAATCACTATTGCAACAAGTGGACTCTATTGATACATGACACAAACCTCATAAGCTAATGCTGCTTAAATAAAGTAGCAATGAGCTCAAGGGAGCAGCTGTAGTGACTCCGACAACTCAGAGAGGATTGCACGATCAAAGCCTGTAAAGAGTTTTACTTGGTCCCAATGCACCCTCATCATGATGGCGTCGAGTGCCCACATCATCGTCCCACCACCAGTCACAAGACGCATGTGAAAGGGCATGGCCTGTCCCTAATAGTCTGTTGCAAGCTCTATGGGACCCTGGCAGAGGGAGTGGAACTCACGCAGTCAAGCTGCCCTTGTGGCATGGGTCTCTCCAGCGCGCAGTGTCAGGGCCAGCTACTAGCCCTGGCGTGGGTTTGCTCCAGCCTTGGTCTTGGCCTTTCCCAGAAAGGGGTGAAAGACGACCACAGTCTCTCACGGCATGGCATAGAGTAGCACTCACATCGCTCTTACTGTTGTGTGGACCTGACGAGCTTTTGGATTTAGGTACTAGACATGGTAATAGGGCTAGACGCCCTAAGAGTTGGCAAAAATTTGAAACAAGGTCTCATAGCAATCAAATTCCTCATTTCTATCATAACAAGGTGGAGGTTCCTCAAAGTCCTTCGGGTGTTGCTCCCTTGGAGGTTGACCTCAGGCTTGAGAGATGGTGGACAAGGCACAAGGAAAACACCAGTGGGAGAAACGCCACCATATTGAATGCTGCTGAATGACGTGGATGATCATGACAGCAAGAAGGTGGCAAGGAGAGAGGCTGGGACCCCAGACGCAACTCAGGAATACACTCCCCAAGAACGTGCATCTCGTCCTCACGTATGTCATCCTCCGTCTCCTCATCATCTTAAGTGTTAACCTGTGATGAATGTTGTATAGGGCATATAATCCAAAACGGATGGACTAATGATACCAGAAGAGGAGGGTTCTCCTAGCCCCTTGCCCTTTCAATGGACTGGCGGCATTGGTGCTGCTCAGAATGGGTCCAAATGTCAATGCTGTCAAAATCTAGCCCTGTAGGGGTTTCTTGAGGAGATGGACTGCTGGTAAATAATGATGTTTCAGCCAAAAATTTGGCTTTATTGGTGCTGACATCATCACCTACAATGATGAAATCAGCATGAAGGTTTCCCAAATGAAGAAATATTTGGAGACATTATGAGCCAGAGGATGCTTAATACAATGGCAATGGTTTTGAAAAAAACAACCTTCAAAAGAGGAAAAAATGTTACCATTTTCTTTTCAGCCCCAAATCCAGAAAAAACCTAGATCTGAGAGCATTGTTTCATTTCCTAAGGCGTGTAGGGCATGAAATGAGGCGAGAGTGGATGCGATGGATAGGTTTTTTCAAGAGCTTTTTAATGAGTCCTTACACGCCAAAAATGGTGGTCATATGGGACAGTTGCACTCTCTCATGTTCAGAAGGGGCGGTAGATGCGACTTGAGTGAAGCTTCCGGCGACTTCCACAGATCCCTTCTCAACGTCACATACCCCAGCTGCTGCTGGAGAGGGTTGGGCAACCCTTGGCTACCTGGTGGTGGTGGCGTGGTAATGTGGTTGCAAGGGTATCACCGTTGCTGCAATTTGCTATAGCGGGTCTCTGTAGCTTGGTGGGTCCTCCCAGGACCATGGCTTTAGCTTTGAATCCCACTGCTGTTGCCAATGCTATGTCTTTGCTGCACAACTCATCAAGGGATGCCTCATCACTCTAACAACATGAGAAACTCTTAGGAGTATTCCTAGCCTTGCTGCTGCCCATGTGTCAATACAGTCCAGTCATTTGGTGCACTAGCAAGCAAGCAGGTGCAAGAAAAGGCAAAAGTTAGGCTAGGGAGACGCGCAAAGTCCTATTAGCTCCAATAGCTTAGTAATTGAAGAGAGGAACAACTGACAAGCACACAACATAAATACCTGCCGCGACACACGGCGGATACGCACAGGGCAGTGTTAGTTTGTCCTTAAAACTGGCCAATAATTGGTCTTTTGGCCGTAACTTTGCGCACAGGTATCCAAACGCAACATTGTGTGAAGCTAACGATGCACAATCTTGATAGCACGCCAGCATAATAATAGAATATGGTGGGTCCCTTGTCTAACTGTCCAGGAATAAATGCAAAACTACATTCATTTTCTTGGAAAACATCAGATATGCCTACAAACCACAAAAACAAAGAGGATCATATAGGTCGTGTCAATTTCCCACCGGTACTTGATGTTACACCAGGCGGAACATAGGTTTTTCAAAAGTAGAAGTTGAAGAGAAAGGGATGATATGGAAAAGGGTAAATGTACGGATTACCCATGAAATTTGAATGTGTGTATGTCTTGCTCAATGATCGGAAGAAAAAGAATACTTTACTAAGTTTTTGGAAGACTAAGACTTTGTTATCCGCTGTCCTGAGAATATTGACATTCTACCCAAGAAGAGCAAGAAAACGTAGCATGTTGATGCTACATACAATGCAGCATCGACATATTAATGTTGAAAACTTCTTTGAACATTCACAAGCCCCACTTTTGAGGAGTTTGTGAATGTTCGAGGGGGGAGGGGGGTTGCCCGTAGTTTGCATGAGAGGTCCAAGACTCCCCATGCGTTTAAAGGGAACCTGCTGGGCCCCGCTACTGTGGGGTCCTGCAGGAGCCTGCTTTAAACTAAAGCTCAAGGTGTGGTTTGATTAAGTTTTGCATGTTTAAACAGGGGGATTGGCGTGCAGGATGGGGTTTGACTATGCCGCGTATGAGACAGAGACGTTGGCAGCCATGCACGCTTTAAAGGCATTGTAACATTATATAGAATGCCGACGATGCATCGTCTGCACCAATCACCATGCACTGAAGTACCGCACAATCCAGCCAATTGTGAGCCGTTGACAAAATTGACTGATTGATTTCTTTGATTTTAGCTTTGACTATGGCATCTAGTATATGCCTAAGTCAACACCAGATTCGATTGTTGAGGTTAACACATTACCTGTCAAGTAAGTTCCATACCTTGCAAGGCTGTTCGTGAAAGGATACATGGAGTCAAGCAGGAATGATAAGACCAAATTTTGGCTCAGTGAACCATACTAATGAGGAAAATTTCCTCATTATTTCACCCAATGACGAGCTACAACGGATGTTATTGGAGCAGTGTCACACCATTGGTCCAGGCGGACACTTCAGTGACAACAGGACACTCAATAAACTCATGAATTACTGCTGGTGTGACATGGAATGAATAATCTAGTGTCCACAAGACAGGCGATCCAGGGAAGGACACACAAGATATATGATAACTGCACAAGATAAGGGGATTGGGATGGATTGGCCACAAGGAGGTATATCAGACTACCCGGTCTCATTTCACGCAACACATTCGGGAAATGTTAAGAAAAATGACAAAGCACCACTGTGAAACAACTGAGACATCTTGGCCCAGAGGCACTTACATCCCTCATCACAAAGACAGCGAAGGTACTGGAGGGATTCCAGCTGGCAGGCATCGGCATCAAGAGGAGGTAGGCCCAAGATGATTTCAGTGTAGGCTCATAGTGTCAGGGACACTGCTTGTACCATGGACATAACCTACAACGTTGTGCAAAGGCGTTAACAGTTATAAAACAAAAAGGTGATGCTAGTCCAGGGAGGGCTCTGCAAGAGGATGTGGGAAAACCGTTATGGTTTAAGCATGAGAAGGCAAGGAGGTCCACTACAAAAGAAGGGACAAGGATGAGGATTTCCCCTTGAACGTACCAGAAGTGGTCTGCCCATTTGTACGTTCCTAGTGGGTATGCATGTGCATCAACAGGATTGTAATTAGAGCTGTAGTTTTGGCACAAGGAAAATAAACAGGCAAAGGAGGAATAGAACAATTCTGGGAACTTCTACTTGCCCTTTTTCTTACCCTTCTTACCATTGGTGACCAGAGTGGCTCTACAGGTAGGAGCAGTAGGGGTATGGTATGTCACTGTGGGAGTGGCACACGAAGGAGTAGGATTGGTGGCAGTCAATGTAAACTTCTACAGTTATGGAGAAAATGGTGCAATGAAAACGCTAGTTCAAGAGGCTGGTCCACCGCTTTTTTGGTGCTATGAGGCAAAGTCATAAGGTTTTGGCAGGTAATGTTTTGCGCTTCAAGTCTCGGTGATTGTTTCACAATATGAAATCCTGTGACCGGTTCTTCTCATAATGTCTCTCCCACGGAAACCTTGCTTTGTCTCTTGCATGAGAAGATAGTCCATCCAGAGGTCACAATATGTCGAAGACAAAGTGATAGAAGAATAACACATATCTCAATTTTTGCGGATGTTCCAAGGGACAACATATAGGAACATAAGAGGTGTCTTACCTCTTTGGGTAATGAATATTAGGCCACATGTCCTCCACAAATTGAAGCATGGAAGACACATAGACATCCGTCGTTTGGCATCTTCAAGCTCCACCATTTTTTCCCATCAGTTGCAGGCCCTGATGAATAGTATATTAGCATCAATGGATGCCTACCTCATGTCAACGCTAATCCACTTAAACCATGTATGCCCTCTGATGCAGGCTCTTTATAAACAGATTGAATGCCTTCTCTATTCGTTTTGTTAAAAAAATACAAATCGAGGGTCTTTGAAGAGCTATGCGCCTGTATTCAACTTTGATAGTGATCACCTGGACCTCAAAATATAGCCATGGAGCTAACTGGCTGAACAGTATCAATGAAGCATAAACAACCAAATGAGTTTATTCCAATCTTCAACTTGGGAAAACTTAATGGGATTCTACTTGCTCTTTTTGTAAAACTTACCCACGTAGGGCCACTTCTTTCTCCTTCACCTTATGAGGCATTATCTCCCATCAATCCATCCCAAAATGGAAACATATCTCAAACGGTGAAAATGGTGATTACCTCTTGTGTTGTCACTCGTGAATCCCATATACGCCGACCTCGGAACAATAAGCCCCATCCGTCCCTACCGCGGAACTATAGGTTCCATTTGCCCCTCCTTCCGGGGAGGAGGCCCCATTTGCCCCTGTCAAACAACAATAAGCCACATCCATCCACCCTGTTTTCAACATGCTCAAACAGCAACACATGTCACTACTTAAGCATGGCAAAATCGGGCATGTTTTGCTAGATCGCCGCCTTCCATTGCGGCAGTCGTGATGGAGGGTAGCGATAGCATTAAGGTATGGAGAGATTTGAACGGTAAATTTGCCGACCAACCTCCATCGGAGTACTTCGTCAACAGCCGCCACCTCACTTTCCCCGCGTAGCCCACCAGCCTACTGACCCATCGATCGACCGAGGTCCTCGCAATTGAGGGCTGCGAGGGAACGGGTGGAAAGAGGGCTGCAAGGGCAAGTTGGGGTGGGAAGGATTCTTCAAGCGCCAGGGATTCCGGCCAATGCCCGTTGGCCGGAATCCCCAGCGCTCCAATATTTGGGAGTGAAAACCTCCCCATTTGTTCTTTTTTTCATTATGTTCAAATTTCTACCCATGTTTGAAATACAAACCTTAAATAAAACCACCCCATAACTACACCCATGGTTTCAGGGTTTTATTTTTGAATTGGCTGTAGGGCCGAGCAGGTTCCTTTTCAACGCATGCAGGGTCTCAAATCCCCCATGCAAACGCCTTGCAAACAACCCTCAAACTATCACAAACCCCACTAAAAAATTGTTTTCTAATATTTGGCTGAAAAATAGTGATGCCAACATGTCATGCGACGCCAACATGCTTTCGTTGGACAAACAAAAGGGGTAATTTGATTTTTTTTCATATAAACCTGAAACCCGCATCTGTGCATAAGGGGCGAATGAGGTTTACTAGTTTGAGACAGGGGCAAATGAGACTCATTGTTCTCCGGTAAGGGATGAATGAGGATTAGTGTTCTGAAGCAAGGGGACTCAGGGGTTATAGTCTTTCAGGTATGGAGTCATTCCGTCCTATCCTTAAAAACTCAATACACCCGGATATACCCAATCAACCCCCTTGCACTTCATGTGAAAATCCTAGTATGGAATAATCTGCCTCACATATGTATCATCAAAGACAATGAGCAGCTCTTTGGCCTCCTCCAACGCAAATGTTCGCTGCTCACTCGATACATCACCCTCGCCATTGTCAGTTTCCCTGCATCTTTGCATTAGTCTCATTTCCAAAGGTACCTTTAAGAGATTTGGGACCCTTACTCTAGATAAGAAACCTTTCTAGGGGTATGTCCCTTCTTTTAGCTCATGTCCATATGTTCTTTTTTTACGATTGAAGAACTTGAGTGCTCACCCTTGAGAGCAGGCTTCTCATCTATATGGAAAACGAATTACTTCCGTGTTAACACCAGACAAAGAAACTTTGATTGTATTGCCAGATCCATTAGATATTCACGCATGTTGTTTCCCTTCCTCCTTCACATCCTTAAAAAGATGCCCCCTGTCTTCGAACTCACCATGATCTCACCCTTCTGTAAAAGAGAAACTGAAATTGAAGTTCCTACATGCACATGTGATTCATTCATGCTCAGATTCCCCCAAATTCCTGCTCACTTCATCTCAAAGTGAGGGGGGGGGCGGGGGATGAGGGGATCTGGTTTGAAATTCCTTTCAAAACAGACTACAAAGAAGATACAATTGTTTCAACAGAAATTAACTTAAGGAACAACAGTTAAAACAAGAAGGAGAATGGAAAAGACATATAGTTCAATTTTACCTAAATTTCAAATGATTTAACTGCCTCATCAAATTTTTTAGCCTTACTACTCAGCCTCGTGTGGCATGAACATCAAGGAAACATTCAAATTTCATTTGTAAAAAATCAAAATTGAGACAAGATGAAAAACATACCAGAATACATGTCTACCTTCATTCGTCCTATCAAGGAAGACATTGAATTTGTGTTACGTACCAAAAATACAAAAACCGTAATCTTCCTAGTGGCCATTTCTGTTATTACAAAAACATCCCATTGCATGTTGACACCTTGATTCTTGCTCCGACCGTCGAGGGAAATTCGGCCATCTGCCCTCGCCCACCAGCGAACCTTCTCGCACCTTCTGAAAACTTCGACCACTTTCGAGAATTGACCACAAAAGTGTCACGACCTTTCGGTCAACTTCTCAACGCACAAAGAAGCATCTCAATGTATGAATGCATCTTGCATGTTTGTCTCCAATCTTCAAAGCCCCCCGATTCCTTGGCGGAGCGTCTCAATGCAACCACTCACAACGTGAATCCACACGCGTCGCTTGACGATCGATCCAACGACCCCGACAATGTCTCCTTCGTAACTCGACACTTGTATGTATGTGTTCAATCATGTTGACAGATATTGCTAAACAAAAATCGCTCAAGTGTTTAAAACTATCAATCCTGTTCTGCCTCACAACTTGTACCTGTCCACCAACTACGTTCTCTTCGTCATCACACTTAACATCAAAGCGCAGCGGTGCTGGAGAAGCATCCAACTACTTCACCCATCCGGCAGACTACATCGCACAAGCTGCATGCGTATCTCACATGTCAAGACTTCACAGATTTTGCCACTACAGCGTGAAGTGAGCGAGCGCATCCGACAACCAGCAGCGGGTCTTCAGCGACGACTTTGGCGATGAAAGAGCAAAATGCGCCTATGTACACGAACCCTGAAGCGACAGGGTACTCTGGCGTGGCAAGCAATGTGGCAGCTAGATCAAACCCTATGGCTCCTATGATCAACCCGGTCGCGGATCCAACGGCACTACACCAGCCTCCCCTACCAAAAGCTTTGACGACGACAACAGAAACGACAAATGGCACTGGACGAAAAACGCAGATCAACGAGGAACTGGCAAACCATATACTTGTGCTCAAAGGGATCAACGGCCACCAGCTCTAACAACTCAATGTTCCGATGGAGGTTCTTCACAACGCAAGTGCACGTGAGGCTGTTCTTGTTGAGCAAAATACCCAACTCTCAAGAAAACCCAAGATTCTCCCGGCCCCTCCAAAACGTTTGATCGTGTAAACTCTAATGGACCAACGGTTTCGATATGGCTAACGAGTATGGAGGTGTACTTTACACTCATTGGGGTCAACGACAATGAAAAGAATACTGACCTTGGGGTCGCACTTTTACGTGGCATGACACTTACTTTGTGGTCTGATCTAAAGGCCATCCAATGTCAGCAAGAGACCGGTGGGGCCGCATCAACGGCCAATGACATCCGTCTCATAAATGCCGACCGCAGGTGTTCTTCCTTTGGAGTAGATCAACGTGCAATGGCAAGACGCGCTGACGCCACGAACCGACTGGAACGAGTTCTTGCACACAATGCTTGCATGATTTGGATGATTGAAGGAGAAATCCAACACTCGATACAAGCTCCAGCGTCTCCGTCAGCACTCCAACGTGGCAAAGTACATGCGTAGATTCCGCGAGATCATCATTGTTGCAAACATTGCCCCCAACTAGCTCTACTTTCACTATAGCAAATGCCTCAAACAAGACATTTGACAAGCAATTGCCATTTCTCGCATCCAAAAAAACTTATCGTTGATGATTGCAGCAACAAAAAGGATCAATAGCCCAGCCTACAATGCTCGGATCCATGATTCCCACGGCTAGCGACCTCCTAGCCATGGGACCAGGAAAGGCCAATTGGGGGACTACTCAACTCCGATGGAAGTAGACGCTGTCAACCTAAGGGATATGCGCACTGCTACAAGTGCGAAAAAATTGGGCATATCGCTTACAAGTGCCAAAGCAAGCAGCAGGCCACAAGGGGGGGGAGGGGGGGGAAGTCACAAAAAGTGAGTCAGAAAACCGGAAGGGGAAATGGTGAAAGGCATGACTCTTGTCCGTGAGGAGTGCTGTGCCAAATGATCGCCCATCCAAAGGGCCTACAATGCCACAGAGGGTTTCTTAGATCGCAAACTTTGACAAGGGGAACAAAGACGACCAACCTGTGACACTGCTAAAAGTGCAACTTCAAGGTTGTAAAAGTCATAGAACGGTACCAGCACTATTGGATGGAGGAACTTCTAACAGTTTTGTAAGCAATGACATGGTTTGCAAACTTGATTTGCAGGCTAAACCAAGGATGTTTGAAGGAAAAACCATGGACAAGAGATTGTAAGCATGAAGATTGTGAGAACCACTACGGCGACAAGTTGGGGATCTGGGGGATGCAAGGGTCTAGAGGTCATGTCCAATGAGTGATCAATAGTCATTCTTGGACAAGATTTCTTGTATCGACACAATCAGTAGGTTGACTTGAATTGCGGCAACGTCTACGTGGAAATCGACGGCGCCAAGCAACAGCTTTTGTGTGTAGGGCAGAAGACAAAAACAGAAGGAGCAGTGGTGGAAACAAAAGAGGAAGCCGCATTGACCAAGAAGCGCCAACCCATGCAGCCGATATCGCTCAACATGGCCAAGTATTGTATGCGACGAGGAGCTCGTGCGTGGCTTGTATGGAGGAAGCGGAAGTGGCAATAGCTAACTCATTGGCCTCATCAACGTCATTGGCCTCATTGGCACCAACAAAGCTTGTGATGGTAGCCAAAGAGTTTGCACCATTGATCCGAGATTGTGCAGACGTCTTCCCTGACAAACTCCCAAGAACCACATCCCCTCAATGTAACATCAACCATTGCATCAAGCTGAAACCGGACACCCGACCCCCAGATCGACAGACCTATTGGATGGGTAATGACGGGGCGACCGAGCTGAAAAAGCAACTCGACGAGATGCTCGGTTAGGGGTTCAACCACCCATCCACGTCACCATACGCAGCACCTGTTGTGTTTGTGAAAAGGGAAATGTGGTGAAATGCGGATGCGCATGAACTAGCAGGTGTTGGAAAACACTACCATCAAGAACTGCTATCCACTTCCCCGAGCCGAAAAGGTTTTCGACCAACTCCGAGGGGCTTGATTTTTCACCAAAGTTACCCTACGCAGTAGCCATCACCACATCCGTGTGGCAGACGCCGACATCTACAAGACGGCGTCCCAAACACGCTATGGGAATTTCAAGTTCACGGTAACACCATTTGGACTTATGAATGCTTTGGCGACGTTCATGGTGGCAATGAACAATAGCTTCCATCCATACCTTGACAATTTTGTTATGGTATACCTCAACGACATCCTAGTGTACAGTTGCACCTCAAAAGAGCACGATGGACAACTTAAAAAATTCCTTGAAGTTTTACAAAGAGAGATGTTTTGAAGAAGACTCTCGAAGTGCGACTTCTATCGCTGTTTGATCGAGTTTTTTTAATCACATCATCAACGGTGGGAGGATCACCATGGATTAAAAAAAGGTGGTAGCAGTCGCTGATTGGCCAACACCGACCAATGTTCAAGACGTTTAAGTTTTTCTCAGCTTTTGTAGTTACTACCGACACTTTGTACGGGATTACTCAAGAGTGTCAGCGAATCTCTCTGGCCTCGCTCAAAAAGAACATGAGTGGCCGTGGGAAGACAGGGAACAAGAAGCATTAATTGCTTTACGGAATGCTCTGATCTGGACACCAACCCTACAATTGGCCGATCCAACGGTCAACTATGTTAAGGCTACTGATGCCTCACATCAAGCCATCTGCGCAGTCCTTGCACATGACCATGGCACCGGAGAACAACCAGTTGTATACATGCCATGAAAACTTCAAGGAACGGAACTTGACAACACCGAATACGAGAAGGAGATGCCGTTGGTTGTACATGCAGTTAAGACATGGCAATGCTATCTTGAATGATGCCGATGCATTGTATGCACCGACCATGATTTGCTTAAACATTTTAAGACATGTCAAACCTCAGCAGACGCGCTCAACTGCCGACCAGATCTGATGGCCAAGGCAGCAACACTATAGCTACAATGAGATCCGTATCTTGATCATTTGTTCACACGACGCTACAACAAGCATGATGGATATGACAAAGCAAAAAAATTGGTACGACGCACCCTATTGGTGGCGACGATTCCATCGCCAGGTAGTTGATGCCCCGAACAGTGAACTCCGCCGCATGCTGATCAAAGAGTGCCACGACTCCAGTCCAAATTCCATGGAGAAGACAATACGCAAAAGAATCTGGTGGAACACCACTAGTGGGACAAGATGCAATCCCACCTGGCCAACTTCTACAAATCATGCGACGGGTGTCAGCATAAAAAATCCCGTTGCACGCGGCCAGCCAGACTTCTGCCGCCGCTTCCCATTCCGACGGAACCATGTACCAACATCTCCATGGACTTCGTAACAAGACTACCAGTCACAGCCGAGGGATATGACGCAATCCTCATGGTTGTTGATATGATTTCCAGAATGTCTCATTTCATTGAGACAACGACCACGGTTGTCGCTGAGGGAAGAGCCCGGCTGTTTTTAAACAGCATTGCGCGACTACACGACGTGCTAACGATCATCACGAGTGACAGGGACGGTCAATTAACCAGCCATTTCCGGTGCAAACTGATGACTCCCTAGAGATTTGGGATGAGCTTTCAATGGCATTCCATCCTCAAATGATGGCCAGACAGAGCGGACCCATCAGACGCTTGAACACCTTCTCTGGACAGTGTGCATACCTCATGTGACGGATTGGGCACTAAAACTCCCGACGGCCAAAATTGCATGCAATCCACCAATCTCCATGAGAATTCTCTAGGAAGACCTATAACCTTGCTGCTCCTGACGTGGCAATATGATCCAGTCAGCTGGTGCACGAGCAAGCAAGAAGGTGTAAGAAACAGCAAGGGTCAGGCTAGGGAGACACACAAAGTCTCTTAAGCTCCAATAGCTTCATAATGCAGAGAGGAATGACAACTGAAAAGAATACTGCATAAATACTTGCCACAGCACACGGTGGATGACGCACGCCACAATGTCAGTTTTTCCTAAAACCGACTCAAAAACACTGTTTTGGCCGTAGCTCTGCGACCAGGTATCCAAACAAAACACCGTCTGAACCTAGAGATGCAAAATCTTGAGCCAAATGCTACAACTGGTCAGACGCACACTGACATCAATCAAGGGACATACAATGTTAAACATGCGAATTAGACTCAAAAGCCATTCCACCGATAAAACTCTAGTGACTACGGATAAACTGTAGAGCATCCCAGCAAGCACACGGGACATCGTGGAGGTCTTGCAGATGCAAGTGGGTGGAGCAACCAAGCTTTGATGCTCTGGCACCAGCTAGGTCTGCATCAGGGATCTACATGAGCATGGACACGGCCAAGTGGTCATATCAAGTTATACAACCAAACGGGGACGACTCACATCACAACACTCCACCATGACCCGATGGTACGCATGTCCATACACGTGCAAAACTGACACAAGTGTAAAACAAGATGCTTAATAGTCCATACTCACACACTACACTCTCAGCCACTCTCTGGCAAGGGAAGAAGCCTGACATAACAAATGACCATCATGAACTTTCTGAGCGCAAGTGCCTTGGTCAAGAAGTCAGCCCGCTGTATGTCTGTGCCAGCCCAGATGACGGAGATCACCTGTTGCTCTACAAGATCAATCACAAAGTGATGCTCAAAAGCAATGTGCTTTGTGCGTGCATGAAACACACTAGATTTCTCTACAATGGCAAGAGCACTCTGGTTGTCACATTGCAGATTGATGCAAGGTACATACTAACGCAACTCATGAATCAGACACTCCAGCCACACCGCTTTAGCAGCCTTAGCCCCCAAAGCAACATACTCAGCCTCTGATGAGCTCTGTAATGCACCCCTACCTGTCGCTGCGCCATGACACATCGGTGCCACCCTGCAAGAACACCTAGCTTGTCTGACTACGCCCATTCGGACTCCATGCCCAGTCACTCTCAGTGTAGCCGTCGACTACCAGCAAACACTGCTGTCAAAACCAGAGTCCAAGGTACGGTGTGGAGACCACGTACCCCTCCACTTGCACAGCCGCGTGAAGGGCTCTCGCCCAAGGACACTATGAAAACTCTGCAAGGAGGTTGATGGTGAAGACAAGGTCAGGTCATGTGGTGGTGGCCAAGCACATTAGAGAGCCAATGAGGTGCAAGAACAAGGTCACGTCCACTGTCTTCCCAACTCTGTAGGATCATCCACCTTCAGAGCATCCTTCCCGTCCAGCGTTATGGGGGTGGATGTTATGGGAACTACGCCAAGGAGGTCAACAAACCGCTCCCCCACAACGTTGGTGTATTATGCGTGATGTAACAAGAGTGTCCAGTGCTGACGATCGCGTACAATCTCCATCCTAAGGAACACAGCTGTAGGACCAAGGTCATTCATCTTGTATGCGGGCTGAAGGATTGCCTTGGGCTCGTTCACGGCCTCTAAAGAAGGAGAAGCAATCAGGAGGTCATCCACATAGACGAGGGTGGCAGTGAAGCTCTCAGCTGTTCGTGTGAGAAAGAGGGATGGGTCAACATTACTCTGCATGCAACCGGCACGTGTTAGTGTGCTGGTGATCTCAAAGTTCCAGCACGTGGGTGACTGTTTCAAGGCATACAAGGCCTTGCGCAAGCGCCAGACCTTGTCACCAATCTTGAATCCATTCGGCTGAATCATGTAGATCTCCTCCTCTAAGGTTCCATTGCAAAACACATTGTTCACATCCATCTGGTGCAACTCGTAGTCATGGTGAGAAACAACCCCGAACAGAGTACGAGCGGTGGTCATGCGGCCAACGGGTGCAAAGGTGTCAATGAAATTTACACCCTCCACCTGTGAGACTCCCTTGGTTGTCAAGCAAGCCTTGTAGCAATCAGGTGTGCCATTAGGCTTCACCTCCTTGCAAAAGACCCACTTGGCTTCTACAACCTTGTACCAAGGTGGGAGGTCGACAAGCTCATAGACCCCGTGCTCACACCCTCGCATGACACAGGTCTGCCTTTTCTTTGAACCACCACTCCCACGGTGTGACAGACTTGGGTAGCAGGTCATGGGAGATGTTGTTCCACAGCCATGTGACATACTTATCAACCTCTTCCCAAAACCCAAAGGACAGTCCTGACTCAGTGAGTAGTGTGCGTATTGCATCACCCAAGTCCTATGCCACCATTCAGCAATTCCATTTTGCTGTGGCGTATGTGGAGCCATTGTCTAGTGCTCGATGCATTTTGCTCTGATTTTTGCAGTGAGTACGCCCAAGAACTCCCCTCATGTGTCCGTTCTTAGTTTTGGTAGTGAACAACCAGTCACTCATTCATTAAGAGGAATCCATTTAGTCATTGCTTGCTGTGCATGTGCCTTGGTTTTTAGCAGAAAATCCCAGCGAAAACGACTATAGTCGTCGGTGAGGGTTAAGACATACAATGACCCATACTTGACTGATGGCACTGGCATCGGCCCAATCAGGTCTGCATGTACCAGTACCAGTGATCAATTTGTTGCACTATCTGACCTTGGAAATGTTTGTCTGTATGCTTTCCCTTCATGTCACTCCAGGAAGGTGTCTTCCTTGAGCCCATGCGAGCAGTCGCTTGGCATAAGGCCATGTGCTGGGGTGTGTCTCAGTAACTCATTGACCACTTTTGTGTTGATATGTGCAATGTGACGATGGATGAGATCCATATGCATAGCATTAGTGCTAGTGACAACGTGCAGTTTAGGATGGTCGGATTGAGTGTGAACTAAGAGGAACAAGGTGAGTTTGTACAACATGTCAGCATGCAACTGCCCATCGGACAGCAAGGCACAAGACGCAACAAAGAACATGCAATGCTACCTTTTTGTGAGTGCAGAAACACTTCCTTGCTTGTCCAGTTGTCCCCCCGACATCAGGTTGACTTTCAAAAGCGGCACAAGCAAGACTTCAGTCAGCCATTGCACCCCACCTGGAGCTTGTAGAAGCTCAGTCCCCACACTCTGAAGAGACAGCACCTCCCCAGATCCCATCTTCACTCCCTCAATATCACGCATGGTGTGTAGTGTAGCGAACAACTGGCAATGCGAGACATGTGATGCAATGATGCAGTGTCAAACAACGATTCATCCATTGGCAAAGCGTGTGTCGTGGTGACATGAGTGTGCCCCAACCTCTGACCTGGTGACTGTGATGCAGCGGTCGGCTCAGGTGGCTGCAACACCATGGGTGCCGTCCAAACAGCTCCGGGCTGTGGTACAACTGGCTGCTGCGACTCAGACGTCTCAGTGTAGATACGTTGCACCCACTCTGGTGGCGGTCCAGCGCAGCCAGGTTGGGTGGCCCGTAGAAGGATCCCTGGTACGTTGGAGGTGCAAGAATGACTGGCGATGGTGGGTGCATAGACAGCTGCATCTGTGGGTAGCCAAAAGTGGCTGCCCCAAAGGGTGTGGGAGTCCGTTGTCCAGGCATGGTCTGAGTCGACCAGGCAAGAGCGTGCAAGTGCTGACCTGATCCTGTGCCGGCTGCCGGAAACTGTGCTTGGTGTGTCTGCTGTGACTGCAGCTTCATGATGCGCTTTAGTGTTGGGCACGCTCTCCAGTAGTGACTTGGCTGTCCACAGTAGTTGTAGGTGCGGTTGCTCGCACCACGACCACGACCTCGTCCCTTGCCTCCTTGACCGCCCTTGCCTTCTCCACCCTTTGCATGAGGATGGGTGGAGTGTGAGGTACCTGCTCCCTCATGCACAAAGGCACATGCAGGTGCACCTTCATCCTCACGCACTTGTCCTCATAGTTCCTTAACTCTTCAAAGAACTCAGCAAGGTCGGTGCTTTCGATGTCTGCAACCCGCGATTGCCAAAGCAGCCCGCGTCGAAACTCTTTGTACGCCTCCCCAAGGTATAGGAGGACCGGGTCCAGCCATTCCAAAATGGTACACATGGCACCAAGGCCAAGTATACTTTGAAGAAGATCTATTGCTGCATCCCAACATTCAGCTACAGGGGCATCCGTCTTTTGGCAAAGGTTGTTGAGATTCTCGTGTAAGATGAAGACTAGCGCCATCCCCGGCTCCTCCTTGCGTGTGGTCAAGTGTTGCCATGCCTCATGCGGCCATGGATCACCACTGCGCAAATTGTTGGGATCCTCCCCCTTGCCTCCAAAGAAAAAATGATGGACAGTGTAGTGCTGATCCTCTGGGAGTGCACGGACCAGGGCGTTAAACGTTCTTAGAAGCACTTGCACATCCGCACCATCGGCCGGGGGAGCAAGGTAAAATTCCTTGATGCCATGCTCTGCTGTCCACGAGAGAAACACGTCCTTCCAGGACAAATGATCATGAGCTTCTAATTGAGGTGGCGTCAGGGCCTTATGCGAATGTACCTTGCTGAGCTCGTCCCAGGTGATAGTGGTGATGATGGTGGTGATGGTGGTGCCGGCGACCGCACCGACGCCGGTACCTGAGCTGGGGCCGACTTTGACGCCAGCTCCACCCGACGTGGATTCGGCTAGACTCATGGTAGTGCTAGGACCACAAAAGGGATAGTATGCTCGTGAGGGCTTTGAGATCCGCGCAGTGATGCCAAAGAATATTGGCAGCAATCATTTGGGCCCACTTTGGGCCTAGTTTTCTGTCGAGAGCCCTAGGCTCGAGCAATCCACCTCTGCTTGATGTCCACGGTCAGTCCAGGTTGTTTCTAACCTGCAAGATGGAAACCATGGCTGAGAGGCCCTGCTGGTATCCCTGGTGGGGAGTGGAGAGAACTTCGGCCCTCCTACCGGCGCTTTCTAATGCTTCTGGCCCTCTCCCCTCCTTCTGGCGCCTGCTGCCCCTTGTGCGTGGCCTAGGGGAGGGTTTCGACACACCTAGACTCCTTGCACGGCTTGCTCTCATGGAAGCTGCGTAGATCCACTTCTGCGCGTCACTTGGCCGTCTCCGTTTTAGCTTGGCACCGACCCAATACTCAGTCCCTGTACTCGGAACATGGCTCTGATACCATGTGAAAGCTGCTGTGAATCTATTGTAGCTTACAGATTCTTGTTTGGTTGATTATGGAAAATACTAGATCAGAAATACTAGACTGGCAGCCATAGAAATATACAAGTGTCTAAGCAACAACAAACAGTAGTGCTAGCGGGTGAGTGCTTGCTAGTCGAGCCTCACCCGTCCGCCGGCCAGCGAGGCTTGACGGTGTACAAACCTGGCTTGAGGGCAAAATCCCTCGTGTACCTAAAACTGAATAATGGGTGCACGGAACAACCTCGTGCACTTTGCCCAAGCCACTTTGCAAGTGGCATATTCTTTGTCCCAGTCCATCAAGAGTTTGAGGTTCATTCTAGGTCACGTAAGCAAAAGCATGAACTACATCAGTTGCAAGATGAAGGCAATAATAGGCTCTCCAGGCATTTGGTCATGAGTGAACTAGTAGATGGGCCCTGCTGGCAGGGTGCAAGCGACCATCCAAGGGAGCGTGGATGTGCGCGTGAGGTATGTAGCTTCACGGTGCATCACCTCCACTTTCTGCACCAGGTGGCCCTACGCACTCACGGCCACCACAAGAGAGGCACATGTATAGTGAGAGAGCACGCCAAAAGTCTGCATACTGAGCTAAGAGTGCTTCCTTCAATGTGCCTCGGTCAGACGTTGTTGAGGAAGAGTTCCAGGTGCCTAAGACACATGCCTTCGGACTTGGTCTAAGCACAACAAGGGCAGCTACAGCATCGCAAGCGACTGAGAACTCTTGGGAGACCAACTCGTGACCAACAAGACAAGTCGGATGCACCTCAGTGTAGTGTGCGTGGAAACTCAAGCCAAGGGCCTTTGTGCCAAGCTCCCAACTCTGAATAGTACGAGCTAGGCGTCTAGGCGATAAATAAGGATTCCGCTGAGCCCTAGAGGCAAGTGGTTAGAGACGACCACCAAGCTCGTGGGAGTAGCCCGATGCGGAGGTGCTTGCCTCAGGCTGCAGAGAAGGCTGCTGGGCCATAGGCGTAGGGGAAATAGGTGCATGCACCAGAGTGGGTGTGACAGAGGGGATTGATACTGGCACGAGATCACGTGTGCTAGTGGGGACGGACAATGGCATGGAATCAGGTGTGTCAAAGGGAACCAACACTCGTACGGGATGACGTGAGCCATAGGGGTCTCGCACCGGCATAGGATCAGGTGTCTTAGAGGGGACCGACACTGGCATGTGATCAGGTGTTCCAGAGGGGTCCAACACAAGCACCAGATCAAGTGGGCCAGATGGGACTGACGAGGCTACTGGACCCACAGCCACGATGGCCAGATCATCGAAAGCCGGAGACCAGACCGTAGGTGAGGACGTCAGACGGACCCATCCATAGGACTAGACTCCCCCATCTGCTGGGAGGCCACGCAAGTAGGAGCGTGGTCGGTGGTCAATGACAAAATGCTGGACAAGTCATGGTAGGTGAGAGCCTCAAAGAAGAGAGCATCTCGAGACTCGACAATGCGATGGCGAGCAGGGTCCCCAAAGTGCCAGGCCTTTGACCTCGGGGAGATACCAAGGAAGGTACACAAGCATCCCTGAGGTGAGACCTTTCACCCTTGCTTGTCCTTGGTGTACCAAACGCAGACGAGGGACCCCCAAACACGGGCAAGACAGAGATCAGCATGATGGTCCAACCACAACTCGTACGGCGTGACATGGTCTGGAAGTGGACCATGCGGCAAGCGGTTCCAGACCCACGTCATGTAGGAAAATCACTCAAAGGCAAAAGGACTGTGGAAGACCGCACTCTGAATGCATGATGCGAACCGCATCCTCCATGGTGTAGTTCCAATGCTTGTACACACCGTTCTACTGTAGTGTAACAGGGGCATAGAGATAGCGAAGAATACCGTTCTCAACAAAGTAGGCATCCATTTCGCCTAAGAACTTGCCACCACAATCCAAGCGGAACATGTGCAGGGTGTGACATTAATATCGCTCAGCCATCACATGCCACAGGCGGACCGCCAATGCGACATCGCTGTTGTGGCGGAGGTTATAGGCCCACCGCATCCGGGTGAAGTCATCGGTCAGGGTGAGAACATATCGACCCCAATCAGAGAGGGACTCGGTTAGGAGAGGACCGAGAAGGTCCAAGTGGGCCAACTCTAGCAAGTGCAATGCCCAGGAAGAGGAATCAGGGTAAGAGAAGCGATGCATTTTACACTGTGTGAAAAAAAGACAATCCATCTTGGGCGGCTTCTCAAAGGAAGCCGCGTCAAGACTAAGGGTTGGCTGAGTTCGAATGAGCTTGGACATAGTGTCCAAGCTCACATGGTAGTGGCGACGATGTAACAAGGGTTGGTATTAAGGGGAGAGAACACCAGTGACAAACACACGTGCACAAGAGAGAGGGGGAGAAGAAATAGAGGGAATGCAATGAGACACATGATAGAGGTCATCAACAATAGAGGCACGAAGCACGATGGCACGTGTTTCAAGAGCAGTCACTATGGCAAATTTATCAGAGTTCTCAACAATGGGAACCATCCTGGTGCATGCACGAACAGAGAGCATGCTGAGCTCAAGAGAAGGGACAAAGAGCACATCAGAAAAGTACAAGGTGCCAGACAGACCATGAAACTGCACAACCCCAACTCCCTACACACGCAACGACTGACCATAGCCTGTGTGAACGGACTGAACGGACGCAACGGGACTGAGCATAATCAAGTCAATACGATGACAGGTCATGTGATGGGTGGCACCAAAGTCAGTGATCCAGGTACCACTCGGCACACAACCAGTCATCGACACTGAGAAACATGCCAAAGAAATCTCTACCTCTGCTGGACATGTAGCAGAGGACTTAGGACAACGACGAACAGCATGGATCTGTGACTCATCAAGCTTGTCGGTATTGCCAGGGCCATCCTCATTGCAAGCTAACTGAGCCCCACAAGAAGCATCACGACGGACAATAGGCGTAGTAAGACAAGTTGTCTCAGGGCCACTCGGTTGAGACAACACACTCATACCTCCATGAATACAAAGTGCTAGCAGCTGACTGAGCTCCACAATCGTGCGATCTTGTGGGTCCATATCATCACTGTTGCCTCATGAAACGGATGCGTCTGTAGTAGTCGTAGTCGCGGCGTGCTTCGTCCGTGTGTCACTCAAGGAAATCCGGTGCATATGCACCGCCTGAAGGCATCGCATGATCCGAGTCTGGTCGAGGGGTTGCTCACACTCCGTATAGTTGTGAGTCCCTCCACAGTTGTAGCAGTGGAGAGAACGTCCACTTCAACTACTTGCCAAGAGTTGTTGTTGCTACTCTTGTCCCTTCCCGCGTTGCTTCTTCCCCTTCTTCCCCTATGTGGCTGGTACAACACCCTGAATGCGGCCGCTCGGAATAGACAAGGAGGAGGAAGAAGCAGTGGAAGTGGGACTAGTGAGCTAGGGCACAAGCGTAGGAGGGGTTGCAGTCACTCCTCCAACTAGTGGACTCTGTTGATGGAAGATGACACCCTCATGAGCCAATGTGGCTTGGAGGAAGTAGCGATGGGCCCAAGCAAGCGGTTGTAGTGACTCTGTTAACTCAGAGAGAGCAACATGGTCGATGCTCGTAAAGAGATTCACGTGGTCCAAGTGCAACCCCATCATCATGGTGTCGATTGCCCACAACTGTGTCCCGCGACCGGTCCCAAGGTGTGTGAAAAGGCGCATTGCACATCTCCAGTAGTCAGCTGCAAGCTCCATGGAACCCTGATAGAGGGAGTGATACTCACGTAGTCGGTCCGCCATAGTGGCATGGGTCTTTGCAGCGAGATGTGTCAGGGCTAGCTACCAGCCCTGGCACGAATGTGCTCGAGTCTCGGTCCCGGTCTCACCCAAGAAGGGTCGTAGGTTGACCATAGGCTCTCGCGGCATGGAGTAGAGGAGGCCGCATATCGTTCTCAATGCTGTTCAGACTTGGTGAACGTCGCGAGTCCTGTACTGGCTGTGGTAGTAAGGCCAGATACCCTTAGAATCGGCCCACACCCGAAATAAGGTCTCCTAGCAATTGAGGTCCTCGTCACTCTCATAACGGGGAGGAGTTGTCTCAAAGTCCTTTGGTCGCCGCTATGTGGGGAGGTTGACCTTAGGCTCGGGAGATGGTGGACGGGGTATAGTGAGCCCACCAACGAGAGAAACATAACCAAAAGCAAACGCTACTGAAGAACATGCCTGATCCTGACGGCGTGAAGGTCGCGGAGTGAGAGGCTGCGACCCTAGACGTAGCACACGGATGTGCTCCTCAAGCACACGAATCGTGTGCTTGAGTGTGTCATCCTCTATATACTCCTCATCCCATGTGTCAACCTGTGATGAGGGGTGCTGAGGTTGCGGCGCTGTGTGGGGTGCAGACTGCAATACAAATGGTGCGGCTCCAAAAGATCGGCTGCTGTGAGGCCCCTGAACCACCCCGCAGTAACTCCGCGATCGCTTGCAATGAGTCCGACTGCCATTGCAACTGCCGACACATCTTGTGCTCCGATGGACAAAGCTCGTCGATCGCGAGTGACTGTGACCGTGGACTCATAATGCTTGAAGAGGAGGAAGAGGAGGGGTGTCCTAGCCCCTTTCCCTTGTCACACACTGGTGGCATCGTAGTGCTCACTATGATGCCAAATGTCATCATAGTGATTATGATGACACTAATCACTATGATTAGTGTCATCATAATCATAGTGATGATTATGATGACACTGAGCAAGAAACAGTCAGCATTTCTCGATGAGTTGAAGTGGTGAGATGGATTGACGTTTTGATAAAAAAAATACAGACGTTAAAACAAATGATGATACCGTCAGCGTTTTTTGCACTAGCGAGAAAAAAAAACTCTAGCGTTTTTTACGTTGGCGTATCTTACGCCAGTGGTTTTCTTTCTGGTGCAAAGTCATGCGGACTCTGAGTGACTGGCAAGGGTAACCGCGTCACCCCGTTCTCGCTACTGTATACAGGCTACAAAACCATGCATAGCTTTTGTGCAATGCTTTGCACCTTCTACGTAGCTATGCAGTTGTGATGCGCATCAACAACGCTGCCGGTGCTGCGTCTCTGCGGCGCAGCTCAACGAGAGAGGTCTCCCTTTTCTGATGTCGTGAAGTGTTGCTACAAAGCTTCCTTACATTGCTGTTGCTGACGTGGCAACATTATCCAGTCAACTCGCGCACTAGCAAGCAACTAGGTGCAAGAAAGAGCAAGGGTCAGGCTAGGGAGACGCGCAAGGTTTCACAAGCTCCAGTAACTTGATTATGGAGAGAGGAATGAGAACTGACAAGAACACAACATGAGTAACTGCCGTGGTGCAAGGCAGGTGACACACGCCACAGTGTTCGTTTGTCGTAAAACCAGACCAAAACCACTGTTTTGGCCGTAGCTATGTGCCAGGCATCAAAACGCAACACTGTCTCAACCTAGCGATGCAAAATCTCAAGCTAGACACTATGACTGGTCACAGGTCAAGCATCCATGTAGACACCGACAATGCAAAACATGCAAATCGGGCTCAAAGGCCAGTCCACCGAGAAAACTCTAGCGACTACAGTAAAACTGCAGAGCATCCCAGCAGGCACCTAGGATGTCGTGGTAGCTGTCTAGTAGCTGGTGGTGGGTGGATCCACAACCCGTCGATGCTCCGGCGCCAGCTTGGTCCGCAATTGGGATCTGCATGAGCATGGACACGGCCGAGTGGTCACAGTAAGCTGTAGAAACAGATAGGGACGACTCACATCACAACACTCCACCACAACGGGTAAAACTCCGTTCAAAGTGGTACATGGCAAACTTCCGGCCACACTAGCTGGACTACACTGCCAGAGCAACATTCCCACGGTTGGCGTCCAACGTCGCGACTTCTCCACCATCTGGGATGTAACACGACAGACACTACCAGAGACACAAGCAGCAATGAAACAAGAAACTGACGGACTTTGTCGCCAACGGTGAGAAAGTCCTCAGTTCGGCCAACATCAAACTTTGCGGGCCTGACTGTTCAAAGCTCAAACCTTGATGGTTGGGACCTTTTGATATCGAGCACATGCAAACCCCTGTGGTTGCGCGCCTTGAACTCACCGAAACCATGCAAGTTCACCCGCTGTTCCATATCAGCAGATTCAAGTAGTACCCAGACCACGGAGAGAACTCCCCTTGCAGTGCTGTACCTCCCCCTCCTCCTATACAAGTGGATGAGCACACAGAGTATGTTATCAAGGAGATCCTCGGCCATCGACGATGTCAAAAAACAACGGAACATCTTGTCAAGTGGCACGGCTACGACGCCGGGCATAACATGTAGGGACCCTACTTCAACCTTCGAGACGTCGATCAATTGATCGATGGTAACTATTGCTGTCATTGGGCCACATCTCTTCGTGCGCCAAGACGTCGCGGCTAAAAGTAGGGGAATTGTTTCGCACTAGACGCACACAACTACCTAATCTTCCGAGTGGTTGTTTCCGTGATTACACAAATTGCCCACCGCGCGTTGGACCTTGATTCTGGCTCCAACGGTTGAGGGAAGTTTGGTCAACTCCCCTCACCGTCCGGTGAACGTTCTTGCACCGTCTCAAAACCTTGATCACATTTGAGAATCAAAGAAAGAACTGTCATGACCTTACAGGTGACTTCTCAACATATCGAGAAGGGCATAAATAATCCGGTGCCCGTCGTTTCGGTCTATAGAGACGCGCTGCCCATAGTCGATGTCGACCCCCACGCGGTGCCCAAAGTCGAAAACGACTCGCACGCGGTGTCCATAGTCGGAAACGGAAAGACTGCGGTGCCCATATTCTTCAGTTTCCGAGACGAATCCGAATTTTATGACTACTGTGCCCAATATTCATGCGAAGTATTCGGTTTGCTTTGACTTGCATGTCGGAAAGAAACCTCGCATGTTTGCCAGCCTGGGCAGGCAGCCTCTACTTCGATTTGTCGTTTTCCGTTCGACGGCGGGAAGTTCGCACAACCACAACCCATGCATGAGGACCGCCATCGTCGCACTGTAGTCGACGTCTGCGCATCCCCCGGAATAGTACATTTTTGTCGCCAATGAGTTTTCGCCGAATGGTTTAGGCCACCGGCAACGACATATTGTCTACGGTGGATGTTGCCGACGCCGTGCGCACGTCAACCTTGTCGACGGCATGTGCCGACGTCCACCCACGCTCACGCGAACAGGTTTATCAAGTGAACTGCTTTTTCTACTGGTTCGCACGATGAACCGGTACATCGCCGTCGATTGAAGGTGCTTCCCCAATATGAAGTTGCGCTCTATTTACTCCTACTATCGAACTTTGACGAACACGTTCCTTGGACATGGACAACGACGCCCGTCCTAATGGCCTCACACATCAGGGATGGGGTACTCCCGTGGAGGATCATGTGGCCGTACACCAGGCATGGGTGGCATTGAAGGAGGCGTGGGACCGCTATGTTGCACGCAATGCAAGGTTGGGCTACATTGTACCACCATGGGTCGAGACTCCTGTTTCTCCGTTCCATATGGCCTTGGTTTTGGGAGTGCCCATGCCAAGTACCAGGCCGCTGAACTGTCCTGACCCATGGGAGCCGTGGATATGGTCGGAGCCACCGAGTGCGTCATGAGGAATCCATGGTATTGCCGTCGACAACTTTGGGCATGTGAGATTTAATGTAGTGACAATACTGGGTTTATGAGAATTATTCCAGTGACATGTTTGGGCAGCCCAGCTGTTTTCCATGCAGAACAATGGGTACGCCTTCGTTATTTCACGTCCACAATGGGCATCCGAGGTTTATTGCAGAGACATATTTGGGTACATGAGACATTACGAGCATGTGGTGTTGGTGTCCTGCTCATTTAAGGGCATACAATTCATGTTTCATGGGCATGTCGTGTTAGTGTCCTGCACATTTCAGGGCATCGAGTTCATGTTTCAATGTCAACCATGGGCATTTCAGTAATGTTTAATGATGAAATTTGGTCACGAAAGTCTTAATAGTGTTCATTTCATGGGCATGTCGTCTTAGTCTGGTGTTAGTGTCATACACCTTTCACGGCATATAGATCATGTTTTAATGTCAAGCAAGGGCATTTCAGTAGTATTTCATGATGAACATTGGGCATGAAAGTCTTATTGCTGTACCTATTATGGGCATGTAAGTAATGATCTGGGTAGAATATGGACATTGTTGCATTATTCCTCCGTCAAATGTGGGTATGCAGATACTAATTCAGGATGAATTACTTAGTCCACTCTGGATCTAACCACTTTGGATCCAGTACACTGCACAGCCATAGCCAGTGGCACAGGTCGCATACGCAACCCTGACGACCATCACATCCCAGTGCATCAAAGAATATGTCCTCTTCGGCATCAATGTAGCCGATGTTGTCGTCTCCAGACATGTAGAAGACATCTTCCCCATGACTCTCCTCTGCCTCTGGTACAGTAGTGTAGGCATCCGATTCACATGTGTCGTTGTGTGTAGGTGTACAATGGCACATGCCTACGAATCTTGTTCTTGTTGGCGGCCACAAGTAGGAGAGCACTTTCTGACACACCAATGTTGTACCAACTCCCATGAGGAACATGATAGTCAAGTCGTCTTGGTGACAAGAAGTCATGTTGTTCATTCCATCCAACTAAAGACTGAAAGAGAATGAACTGAAGATGTGAACAACCTACATGTACTCTTCGTACCTCTTAGTGGTCGATCCACATTTAGTCAATGTTATCAGACCACTCTTCATTACAATTTGAATGCAACTGCAATTGTGGATTACAACACTTGCATACTGGGACAAGGCACAAATCATACTTGTCACCTATGATGCTCAGTTATGTAAAGCAACGAGTATTACATCCTTTGGGGTTTGTACATGGGGTGGGAGGAGTAGCCGAGATATGGCAATGGTCACTCAAAACTACAAATCCACGTACACTACAAGTGAAGTCTATTGTAATGCACGAGTGCAATCATGCGCCACATGTAATGTGGCATGCACCTCCCCTACCACAAGTGCTCATTGTACATCTCTACAAGGCGAACACAGGCAATGAACACATAGTTAGAATTCATGAACACAACCTGGTAAGTCCTGAAATGAGATAGGGGCTGAATAAAAGAGCTGACTCACCAAATGGCAAAGGACCGGTTGATACTGTCCACTTCAGCATGGAAGGCCATCCAGGCCTCCTCTCGGTCCTCGGCATCATGGTGGACGACGCCTTCCTCGTCACTGGACACAGAGACAGGGTCGACGACCATTGCCCCCCCCTCCCCCCCCCTCCTCTTCCTCCTCCCCCTCCCCCCTCCTCCTCCTCCTCTTCTCCCTCCCCTCCATCTTCGTCCTCCCCCTCCTCGTCGGAGTGACCCCCTTCCTCCTCCTCCTCCTCCTCCTCATCCTCAGACTCTGCATCCTCTGCNCGACGCCTTCCTCGTCACTGGACACAGAGACAGGGTCGACGACCATTGCCCCCCCCTCCCCCCCCCTCCTCTTCCTCCTCCCCCTCCCCCCTCCTCCTCCTCCTCTTCTCCCTCCCCTCCATCTTCGTCCTCCCCCTCCTCGTCGGAGTGACCCCCTTCCTCCTCCTCCTCCTCCTCCTCCTCATCATCCTCACACTCTGCATCCTCTGCGGCAGGTGGTGCATCATCGACCTCATCCCCTGAGTATCCCATAGCGTCCACGTTGCTCCTACACGAGGCACGCATGCGTCTCTCTGCGTCAAGCTCAGAGACGCGTGCGGCTGCCATCGCCTCTGGCGTTGGGGCCTCCATGTTCGGGCATGCCCGCCGGACATGTCCCTGCTTCCCACAGCGTGCACAGATGCGACGGTTCTTCAACTTTGTGTACCTGTCCAAGCGCACCGTGGCTGGCCGCCCACGCCCGCGACTTGGTCCCGGCTGATTTCACTTGGGCTCTGCGAGCTTGACCTAGCACACCTTTGGCAGTGGGAAGGGTACGTTGTAGGTGCGCTTGTAGCTCAGGTTGAGGTAGCCGAGATCGATGTAGGCGACCGGGTTCATCGCGTTCTCCAGCAGTAGGCTGCACGCGTGCGGACACTGCACTCCGTACGCCTGCCAACGCCCACATGTGCAGGACTTCGTCGTGATGTTCACGTCACGTGGAGTGCCATTGGGCCGAGTGGCTGTGCCAGTGTGCCACGGTCCCCTCTCGTCGCCGTCCAAGTCCAGGGCGTACTCCCTGGTGCGGTTGCAGTTATTCTTCAGCTTCAGGTAGAGCGCAGGCGCGACGTTGCCCGGGGCATCGTGTGCCAACCTGCGGTGAATGTGTCACAAACGCTGCACGAATAGATGAAGGTTCACGAAGCAAAAAAAGGGGTACATCTTGCGCCACTCCACCAGCTTGCCATTCAACGACTCCATGGCGTTGCTGGTGGTGTACGCATCGCGAGAAACAGGACAGTAGAGCCGACTCCAGCGCTCCTTTGAGATTTCGGGCTCTCCATTCCCGCCCAGCAGGTAATCCACCGCCCTAGGTGCTCTGCGCCGCATCTCTGCCAGAGCTGCGTCACAGTCCGCCTCCGTCGTCGCGTGTGCCAGGTTCCAGAACAGTGCGCCAGACCTGCCCTGGAACTTGGACTGCACATTACGCATCAGGTGCCACGCGCAGTACGTGTGAGTCGCCCGGGGCAGCTTGGTCTCGACTGCGTTGGCCAGCCCCTTCTCCCGGTCAGAAATGACCACGGTCCCCTGAGCTGCTGCGTTCGGGTACGCTGCTGCCACCAACTCGCAGAACCAAGTCCAATTCCGCTCATCTTCTCCGGACACCAGGGCATATGCAGCGGGCACAGCGTTGTCATTAGCGTAAAAAAATTGCATGATGAGCAGTACTTGTTTGTGCCCGTTTTTCAAGTGTGTCCCATCCATGACAAGGACCCTCCTCGTGTACTCAAACCCCCGCCTGTAGGCACCTGGTGCGATGAACACACAGTCGAATGCACTAGTGTCACGATGTTTCTCCGCCGTGGCGATGGCTTGCGGGTCAACCCTCAGTACCTGCACCATGAATCATGTTCGGCAGGATCAGTGACCGAACAATGTCATAGCCGTAGTGGCAAATGGTTGAAAACAGGTAAGTTAAAACGGGATGTCTTACCTCGTCCACGTACCTTGGGAACATGCTCCAGGACTCGCTCTTCTTGCCGTACATTTTCTCCAGACATAGCTTCTTTGCGCGGTAGAGGGTGGTGTATGGCACCTTCGTCTTGGCAGATTCTGTAACAACCGCCTACAGCGCCTTAGGCTTCACCGGCGAGTCCCGGGCGATGGTGCTCTCAATGGGTCGTGCCACCCAACTCATGGTGCACACGGGGCTACCCCGGCCGAGGCCGGGTCACAAAGATGGCCATCGACGAAGGAGGTGATGTTGACTGCACCGGACTTCTTGCTGTACCCGGCACGAAAGATCCACGGACAGCCTTTAGTGGCAAACTGCTTGCACCGGGCCACAAACCGAGTAGGATCGCTTTTCAGCCACCTCAAGGCCATGCGGTTGTGTACCGCATACTCTTCGATTGCGGCTTTGCACGCGGCCATGTTCTCGAACGTTGAGCCACCCGGGAAGTCCACCGCAACCTTCCGCTTCTTCGGGCGAGCACGTGGACTGGGGTCAGAGATGCGGGCGGGGACAGCTTTCGCCTTGGCGTCGGCTGCCTTTGCCTCATCGTCAGAACCGATGGTCCCGCCCTTCGTAGAGTGCACACGGCCGCCTACACGGGACAACCTGAGGGGTCCGTTGGCTTCACGGCGCGGGGCCTCGTCGACAGCAGCTGCCGGTGCATCGTCGTTCTCGGCACTTGGTGTCTGCTGCGTCAAGCACGGATCATCTGTGCCGTAGTCGTCGTTGTCATCCGGCGGGAACCAGGATGAAGTGACAAGTACGACACCACTGTGGTGCGTCGTACCCGCCATCGGGACACTCCATGGGCATTTTGTTAATAAAAACGAGCTTGTTATACGTTGGATACCCACGGTCGTCCCGCATGCGCCGTCTACGAGGTTGCCGTGGGCACGACCAACATCAAGAACGCTTCGATGCAACACAATGCAATGCACGGCCAGACCACCCCCCCTCCCCCAACCGCAACTGTTCTCGAACGTCGGAAAATGTTTTCCTGTACTGCGTACGACAGACGCTGTGGTAGGGACATGGTGACCGTGCATGATGGGAGATACATGGCGACTCGGGAACCCGACAGAGTGTCGATCGAGACAGGCTGTCAACATCACATGCGTGTGCGCGCGAACACACGGGCGTGTTAGGTACGTACGTTTGTACAAAATGTTAACCTTCGTCGAACATTGAAAAAACAGACATGACGTGGTGTGCAGTGCCTATGTACGAGGCCAAGTGTTACATTATGTTATGTAAGACCCTCGTGAACAAGGCGTCGGAGCCCTAACGAACCACGCGGTATTCTTCCATATTTGAAGAACGACCGGCGACAACATCTCTTGTATCATGGTTGTTGAAATCAATGTCGAAAACGTTAAAACCATGAAACATACATCACGCGTGCCCATACCTGACACTAACCCGGGTCACAGATGTCATGTCGATTTCAGCTATGGGCATCGCAGTAATTTCGATTCCGACTATGGACACCGCATGCGAGTCGGAATCGACTTTGGGCACCGCATACGATTCGCTTTCGACATTGGGCACCGCGGATCTATCACCCGCGACGATGGGCATATAACAACTCCGTCCTATCGAGAAACATCTTGATTTATGAAACTGCATCTCGCATCTTTAGATTCGATATTCGAAGCCCTTGGATTCCTCAGCAAAGTTCCTCGATCTAGCAACTCACGATGCGAATCCACGTGGGTCGCTCGACAATCGACCCAACGACTCTGACTATGTCTCATTCGTAACTTTACACTTGCATGTATGTTTTAATGATTCGGAAAATTGTCATTGAAGTTAAATTACCGCCCGTTATGAATTGCTCATTTTCCAAAGCTTTAATCGTGTTCTGCCTCATAAGATTTACCAGTTCACCATGTAAGATCCGTTTGGCATAGCAAGACGACTAAAGAAAAAGTGAAACAATATAATATTATAACGATTATTTTTATATTTAAATGAATTTTGGGGTTACATAGTAACACTTTGTTTTCTTACTTTTGTGTGTTTGTGCCGCAAGACAATCGTGATTGGTGGATCGTTAATTTTCAACAATTATTTATGTAAAATGAATTTTTGAAATGAAAAATTATTTCATCCTTTTACATTTGGACTATGTTGAGGGATGGGGTCAACTGTGGAGCTTGTCCGGTGTGGATGTTGAATCTCCCCTGCCAACAGTTGGTAACGACATAGGGGAGAAAACTATGGGACACGTCTCTTCGTGCAGGTGAAATGGTTTCGACTCCTCTTTAGCCGTCGTCTACAACGGCTGCCTGCTCGCTTCACAGTGTTGAAATCGAGGGAGGGAACGAGGCATGATTGGCGCGGAATGTGTAGAGGCGTAGTTCATTAGGTCGTTTCGGAACAAAAGTGAGACTTCTCGAATTCCACTTTGTTGTCCTAACCTCTACCAAGGCCTTCGTTGTCATTAGTTGTGGCCAGCCTGGTGAAAATGCAAATGAATTCGAAGGGTAGAGAAACGACAAAGCATACTACGCTTAATCTCACCGAAGGAATTCCAGTGTGACTGTGTTTCCAAGATCGCGCATAAAGAAATTTTAGGTTTTCAGATGTCATTCTTCGTGAAATCTACGATGGGTGGAAGTCCTACAACATTGACTCGCACGCGCAGTTGGGCGGGATGGAATATTTAGTCTGAGTGCAGGAAAAGGCGCCCTTTAGCGGTCAAAGCGCAGGCAACTGCGAAAGTGCGGCTACATGCTGAGCATTTTAAACGATTCTAGATTTGTCTTAGCTATGGCTTTTTGCGATGTGCCTTGAAAAGCCAAGCCGAACTCTTCCAACTCCTGCGTCTAGCGGTCATTCCCCCAAATCCCAAGAACGAGATGCGGAACATTCACGTTTGTTCGCTAGGCGGGCCAGTCCCGGACAAATCCTCCTGTCCCTCGTGGCATTTTACGGGTTAGCGGCCTCGGACACTGGTTACGACGGGGGGCTCGGCTGTGCCGCTATTAAGGTTTTGTTAAAAATGGAAACCACCCAGTAAGAAGCAGCGACGTCCGTCGATAAGCGGCCGAGGTGCCGAGATTGCCACTTGAAGTTGCGATTTGGGCCGGACCAGGGCTGACCAGGCTGGTGGCTGCAGCAGGAGGAGCGAGCTGAGAGCGAGCCTTCTGTCGTGGCCTAAGTGGTACGGCAGGAGTTCGCCTCCACGGCGGACAGCTGCAGCTGCTTCCCCAGAAGAAGTCCGGTTCTCAGATAGGCCGTCGACCGCTTGTGCGTGTGCAGCGGGCTCCAAGCGCATGGGCGGCGCAGCAGGCCGTGTGCGCGGTCGTGCGTGCGTGCGAGGGCCTGAGATGAGATGATATCGCATGGCCCATGCGCTTCCAGCGAGCGAGGGGCCCATCACCGGCGGCCACTAGACGAGCGTCTCGCGCAGTGCTCACCTGGGGTGGGGCGGTTGCGGTTGGCGAGGTAGTTCCGAAGGCGGAGTGCACGCCCGTCCACTCAGTGCGGCCTTTTAAGGTCTGCTGCCCTGGTGCTTTGCTGCGCCGGGCGCTAGGGCACGGCTCGGCAGCTCGTGCCTTTCGTTCGAGCCAACCGCTGAAGACGCGGACGAATCTGATGGGTAGCGTATTGGCCACATCTGATCAGCATTGTCGATGCAACTGAATGCCTGCCATCCGCCTGTTCCAGAGTTTAGGTCACGTTTGTTAGAGCTTGGCCTGACTCCGGTCTCCTGTGCTGGCCGTTGTCGCATGCTCACGCACATGCAGCCTCGTACTCCCCTCTGAACAAAAGCGGGGAGAAGAAGTTCAGCCGAGATTCAATTCTGCAGTTGAACCCGTTCGGCCGGCAGCTGCAGCCAGGTAGGCGTGGAGGAAACGCGCGGGCGCGATGGAGTACGCAACACCAGGCAGCGTCTCAGGCCTGGGATCGGCCGGCTGGCGCTCCCCGTATTCCTACGGCAGTGCAGCAG